>WOXC01011779.1:0-248305 GCA_011680675.1 Gymnobelideus leadbeateri | reverse complement strand
TCAATTTATAAACAAGAAAAAGTCATTGAGCACATAACTTCACAACTGGAAAAGGACCTTAGCCATCATCTCATTTATTTGCAAAGTTGGTTTAAGCAATGATATTTGTTCAGTCATTTTTTAGTCATGTCTGACTCTTTTGGACCCTTTTTGAGGTTTTCTTGACAAAGATATTGGAGTGGTTTGTCATTTCCTTCTCTAGCTCATTTTACAGATGTAGAAACTGAGGCAAACAGGGTTAAAGTGACCTGCCCAGGATCACACAGCTAGTAAGCATCTGAGGTCGGATTTAAACTCAGGATGATGAGTCTTCCTGACTCCAGGCCTGGCACTCTATCACCTGCCCAATGGTAGTAGGAACTGGGAAACAGAAGACCAAGATTCAGTTCCCAGAAGCCCAGTACTGAAAATGAGAACATTGGTGATTTTAGTCCTAGTTTGTAAGAACTAAGGTAAATTGCTTAACCAACCCGCCTGTGGCTTCTGTTTTTCCCATCAGAAGAGGCCGGTAATAGTGAAAATAACAGCTGAAATACTCTTTGGAACAAAGGTGTTAAATGCATCCTTCAAAAGCTGAAAATTGATGATGAGAGGCTTAAGAGCAGCTGAGAATTGTATGCATTCTTCTTGATAATTAGAGACCAGGGACCTATCTTACCTTTCCTCTTTTACCTGCTTTAATCCTCTTAAGCAAACCATAGATACATTTCCAGAACTGCTTTCATTTCTCATGTATGCCCTGGGAAACTGGGATGCACAACCTATGCCAGGAGATTTTCATGATTTTCACACTCCTGGAAATCTGATGAATAGTACCTGTAAGTATCTAGGTCACGGGGTATCATTAGGCTCAAATGAGACTATGTCCATGAGCACTTTGAAAACTTTAAACCCTACATAAGTTATTTTTTTTTAAATTATGGATTTCTTAAGAATCCTACCTCAATGCCTCATGTGACCCTGGATTCTCAAAGACCATGCCTTTGGATGGCAAACCCTGACAGGTTTGAACCATGATAGAAAGGCTTTGAATCTAGACTTGGCAGTAGAGCAGACTATCTCATTCCCTGCTTAATATACTCCAGTGCTCCCTGTTACCCCCATAATTAATTATAAATTCCTCTGGTTGGCATTTAAAGGCCATCACACTGTGGCCCCTTCCTACTTTTCTGGCTTTCTTGTGCATTATTCCCCTCCACACACTCATGCTACTGTCCAATCAATACTGGCCTATTTGTCTTTCCTCACACATGACCCTCCATCTCCCACCTCAGTGCTTTTGCCATGGCTTTCCCTCCTACCTGAAATGTTCTTCCTCTTTATTCTTGTCTCTCAGTTGGAGTGGAGATATTTCTGGATTTGCACAGCTCACAGCTCTCAGTTTCCCTGACTTTCTTTTAGTCAACTCAAACAGTGCCTTCTGTAAAAGGTCTTTCCTGGTCCCCATCCCACTCTCAATCCCTAGCTTCTGGTGCCTTCCATTTAATCTGTATGTATCTTGCATGTGCATATGTACATACATGTTGTCTCCCCTCTTAGAATGATGGGAGAGTCCTCTTTGCAAGTATAATCACCAGCCCCTAACTCTCTTTCCCTTTTCCCCCCAAAATGGTGAGGGGAAAGTAGATCAATTTATAAACAAGTAGAAGTCATTGCTCATAGAACTTCAGACCTGGAAAGGACCTGAGACCCAATCTAGCTCCAATCTACCTTTCCAAGTCATGAAAACTGGCCTGTTGACCATTCCTTCTCTTCCCGTCCTATCTCAACCATGTACCTTTTTGCACACTGTCCTCTCTAGCTGTGATCATCTCTTTACTCAGCTCCACCTTCAGAAATCCTTCTCTACCACCAAGTCCCAGCTCAGTTCCTACTATTTTCATGGATCCTCCTCTAACTCCCCCATCCATGAGAAACAGCTTCCTTTTGAAAGCTCTCATACCGCTGTTGGGCCATTTCCTGTGTTCTTGTAATTCATATCATGATTCTTTGTGTGTTTATCTTATCCCCAGTAGCTGTCTACTAGATTAAAAACTCCTTTGAGTTAGAGATGGTGATCTCCCCAATCTTTTTTGACACCAACATTTGGTTTGATACAAGGGTGGAGAGCCTGTGGCCTCGAGGTCACATGTGGCCTTCTAGGTCCTTAAGTATGGAGAACAAATCCTTTTATTATGGGGATTTGTCCTGCGGAAAATTTGGATTCAGTCAAAGGGCCATATCTGAGGACCTACAGGACCACATGTGGCCTTGAGGCCACAGGTTCCCCACACTTGGTTTGGTACTTTAATAATAACACTAATAATACAGCAAACATTTATGTAGTATTTTTAAGGTTTGTAAAATGCCCTACGATGTATTATTTCATTCAGGCCTGGGAGGTGTTGTTCATCCTTTGTTTTCAAAGAGGACCAATGACATCATGATGTTGGGGTTAGGGTACAGTGTGTTTAGCTGTGGCTGATCAGTGCAACGTGAACTGGGAAAGCTCTACCACTGGGCAGGCACAATCAGCCCATTAGAACATTTTGGATGGAGATGTCTCTGGATTTGCACAGCTCATGTTTCCTTTGTTACTGTGATTGTGCTTTATTAAATGCCAAAGCCTCAGGTTCATTCCACATACCAGCCATGGCTTCCTTACCCTGGGAAGCAGCCACTTTTTAAAAGATGAGGAAAATGATGTTTGAGAGAAGTTAAGTGGCTTACTGAAGGTCACATAAGTAGTAAAAATTTGAGGCAGGATTTTAAACACGGGTTTTCCTGATTCCAAGTCCTGGACTATTGGATTATTTATTTTAATTCATAGTCTAAGTTTTCTGTTAGAAATATATCACTCATAGGAAATTATTTTTCCTTGATATTTCCTTGATATGTTCTAATTTTGCATTTATGAGGCTGGTAATGTCTCATAAATATTTATAGCAAGGTAAAATATTAATTAAAACATAGTAGATTTATAGGCTGTACTCCCAACTAAATCTCTTCGGGTCTGAACAAGACAAATATTTTAAGCTTTTTCTCCTAGGTCACTAGCCTGCCCCGACCACACCCTACAACTCAAGCAAAGCATGGTGACCATCTATAAGTAGATATATCTATATAATGTGGCATAATTTATAGAATACTGAACTTGAGTCAGAAAGACCAAGTCTCTGATACTTACTAGCTCTGTGATTCATGCTGAGTCACTTGGACCTCTCTGAACCCCACTTTAAATCACTTTACTTTTCTCAGCCTCAGTTTCCTCATCTGTGAAATGGGAATTTTATTATCTGTACCACTTACCTCAAAGGATTGTTTTGAGGATCAAATGAGATTTTGTATATAAAGAACTTTAAGTTTTAAGTGTTATATCAATGTCAGTTATCATTATTAGCAAATAACTACCTTTTTATATAGTAGATGTATACTTATTGAGACCTACTTTGCACAAGTTGTTATAGAAGGTATAAAAATGTATGTTCCCTGTATATACAGACATGGTCCTTGCCCTTGTGGAGCTTAGAATAATAAATAATATTATTAAGATAATAATGCATCCCTATGTGACTTTAAGCTTAAAAAAACAATTTTCTTTGGTGTAGATTAGACATGTAGACATGAGAAACTCTATAGTACAAGTCTGTGTTCAGCAGGTATCAAGTAAGCATCAATACAATAAGGCAAGTATGCTAAAGAGTGTGAGGAGAGATCAATAGAGTCTGGAAGTCATTAGATCAGGCTTTAGGAAGATGGTAGGTTTCCAGTAGTAGAAGGTTTGTGCTGGGGGCAGCTAAGTGGCGCAGTGAATAGAGCACGGGCCCCGGAGTCAGGAGGAGCTGGGTTCAGATCTGGCCTCAGACACTTATCACAAAAAATAGCCGTGTGACCTTGGGCAAGTCACTTAACCACAATTGCCCTCCAAAAAGCAGAGAAGAAGAAGAAGAAGAAGAAGAAGAAGAAGAAGAAGAAGAAGAAGAAGAAGAAGAAGAAGAAGAAGAAGAAGAAGAAGAAGAAGGAGAAGGAGAAGGAGAAGGACTTCAACCTACCTTCACAATCTTATTTGCACTTCATTCTATAGTCAATGGAAAATAGGAGCAATTGAAGATTTTTGAGAAAGAAACATACTGAAAACAATACACCAGAGAGGTTCATTGTATAAATGTATGTGGAGAGGGCTAGAAGGAGGAGAGGACAGAGGGGAGAAAGTTGAGTATGTAATGTAATGTGATGTAATGCAATACAATGTAGTGTAATGTAATGTAAATGTAAAATGCAATCATCACATTTGGGGGCAGCTAAGTGGTGTAGTGGAAAGAGTGCTGGGCCTGGAGTCAAGTTTGAAGACTTATCTTGCTGAATTCAAATCTGACCCCAGACACTACCCGTGTGATACTGGGCAAGTCACTTAACCCTGTTTGCCTCAGTTTCCTCATCTGTAAAATGAGCTGGAGAAGGAGATGGCCAACCACTTCAAGTATCTGTGCCAAGAAAACCCCAAATGGGGTCATGAAGAGTCATGCATGACTGAACAGCAACAAAGAACTGTGAGTCTAAAAGATAACTGGATTTGTAGTCAAAGTATATTTACTACTTGTTCGAGGAACAAATCCTCCTTCCTCTTTGGGCCTTAGTTTTCTCATTAAAAATTAAAGCATTGGACTAAATTAGTGACTCTTAAAGTGTTTGGTCTCAGGACCCCTTCACACTCTTAGCAATCTTTGCAGACTCCACAGACAGCTTTGGTTTATGTGAGTTATATCTATAGTTACTGTATTAGAAATGAAAACATCTTAGCAGTATTATAAAAATGGTTTTGATTTTACAGACTCCCTGCAAGGGTCATGGGCATCTGGAAGGGCGCCAGACCACACTTTGCAAATCTCTGAACCTGATGACCTCTGAGATCTATACCAATTATAAATGTAAGATCCTGTTATCCTAAAACTATGGCTATGCCTCTCTAATTGGGTCATAATAGAAATGAAGAGACTGATGTGAAAATAATTGCTAAGGAAGAGTGGACATGATTTGGTGATGGGATTTGAGGAAAGAGGAATAAAAGGTGACTTAGTTTGGGATGGTCTTTTGGGTTCATCAACAAAAATAAGCGTATCACAGGGAAGAGCTGGTTTTGAGGAAAAGGTGAACAATTAAATTGTCTTTTTCGAGGATCTGTGACCTGGAGGGAGTGGCTTCTGCCATGCAGCTCCTTAGCAGATGTCTTTAGGTGTTGGCTTGGCACTAATGAGCATGTGGTCACCTTGGACACAAGCCCCTTGGAAATCAGCTTGGCTGGGCCTAGGTATACACCTCACCAACAACCCATCCTTATGAAACCAAAGCTAACTGTGAAGTATAGAGCCCTGGGGCCTAATCACAGTATGTACGGGATGGGGAGAGGGGAAAGTGAGGGAGAGTGGGGAGGAGAGAGAGAAGAGGAAGGAAAGGCAAAAGGAGAGGGAAGAGGGAAAAGAAAAAGGGACAGGGTGGGGGTGGGGTAAGGATGGGGAGACGGTATTTCCACAAGCCTTTACATGCCCTTAGAAGAGCCTTTGAGAATTCAGGGTCATCGAGCCTTTGGTGCAGCGGGGCCCTCAGGAAGGGCTTCAGTGGAGGATTCTATTCCTGTTTCTAAAAGAAAAGTCATAGGCTTGTTGTTTATAAAATCAGTCTCCCAATTGTGGTGCCTCCCACCTCAAGCTGCCAGACAGTCTTTCAGCCTGTAGCTCCAGGACCCAATGCAGAATTTTAATTCCTGAAGAAAGAAGTGAGGGAGATTCATGGTGCAAGGCACAGATCAGTGTGGTCTTTCTGCCCCCATCTGTGAAGCTTTCCATTCCTTATCTTCTTCTTCCTCCCTGTTCAGGTACTCAAATACAGGGGAAAGAAATTTACCACAATGGATTGTGTATCTGACCTGCACTTACTGGGCAGTGGAGTGTAGTGGATAGAAAGTCAACCTTGAATCCAGGAAGACCTGGACTCAAGGCCTGCCTCAGATATATACTGGCTGTGTGATCCAGGGCAAGTCATATGTCCTCTTAGTGCTCTAGGCAACTTTCTAAGAGTATAATTTGTAGAGCTTCTTGTCCCAGGTATTCCTCATATTATAAAATCACAGTTCCCTCTCCCCCATTTCCATCTCTCTCCTTTTCTCTCTTTCTCCCCCCCTTTCCCTTTCCCTTTACCTCTTCCCTTCCCTCTCCCCCGCCCTCTGGTCCCTCCTTCTCCCTCTCCCTCTCTCTGTCCCTCCTTCTCCTTCTCCCTCTGGCCTTCCCTCAGCCCCTCCTTCTCCCTCCCTCTCTCCCCTTTTTTTCTGCCTCTGCCCCTCTTTCTGCCCCTCCTTGTCCCTTCCTCTCCCCATCTCTCCTTCTTTCTCCCTCTCTTCTCCCTTTCCCTCTCCCCTCCCTCTCTGTCTTCTTCTCCTTCCTCTTTCCCTTCTCCCTCTATTACCTATTTCCCCTCATCTCCCCCTCTCTATCTCCTACTGGGACTAGGCACCAGTGCTCTAAGGAGCTGCGCTGCACACTTAGATGGTCTTGGTTTCATAGGATCATATATTAGAGCTGGATGAGACCTTAGAGGTCATCTGGTCCAACTCTCTCATTTTACAGATGAGGATACTGAGGACCAGAGAGGTCAAGAGACTTACCCAATGTCACATAGCTAGGAAGTGTCAGAGTCAGGTTTCAAAACTAGGTGCATTGCCTTAAATCCAGCTTGCTTTCTGTTGCTGAGCGACCCTTTGGGAAATTTCTCTCCTTCTCAGGGCATCCATTTCCCTTCCATACTGAATAGGCAATGGGAACCTACAATACCTTAAATTACATCGAATGTATTGCTAATTTCCTTGAGAAAATCCTGCCCAGATGTTTACCAGATGCGGAGTCCCTGGTCTACTCAAGTGTCTTTCCTCTAGTGGCCAATGGTGCCACCTACTGGCAATGAATGATTTCTCACCAGGCTCAAGGTCCAGCAGCAATTTAATTTAAGGCAGAGGGGTCAGGTATCCCTGCTGCATGTTGTGAACTTCTAATTATCCAAGTTTATGACTGGCATCACAGGCTTGGGGAGAGCAAATATGATAGAATCCCACCATGGGTATGGGGAGAGAAGAGCAGAGGGAGGCTTAGAAGAGAAGGCTAAATGCTAACTTCCCAGGACAGTTATTATAATTCACATTTATGTAATTTAAGGTCCCAAGGCCCTTCAGCTACATTATCATACTGAGCAGGCAGCTTGGTGATTAGAGCAACAGCATGAGTGAAAGGTGAGGGTTGAGAGCCCCTGTGACCTTGTACAAATCCCTTGAGCCTTTCTGAATAACCAAATGGGGGTTAAGACACCTTTATTACAGCGGAGTGCAGCAGGAAGATTCCTTAATTTAGACTCAAGAATTTGGGGCTCAAATTTCACTTTGGTCACTTACTTGTTGTGTGACATCACAATCTCTTGGGGCCTTGGTTTTCTCATCCATAAAATGGGGATAATTACACTGGTATTCCCTAATCATGTCTCTGTTGTGTGGGAAAACATTTTGCAAATCATAAAGCATAGATGTGAGTGACTATTCCCAGCTTAAAAGGTTTGTTGTCAGAATCCAACAAGATGATGATCAGAAAGTGCTTTGTAAACCTTAAAGAGCCATAAAAAGACAAGATATTATTATTATTATCTCATTTGAACCTGACAATGTTCCTGTGGGAGTGCTATTATCCCCATTTTATTAACAATAAATAACAAAATCCTCTGCTTGGCATTTAAAGGCCTTCACAATCTGGCCCCAGTCTCCCTTTCCAGATTTATTACACATTACTCCCATTTATGAACTCTCAATTTCAACCAGACTGGCCTGCTTGTTCCCATGTACAGTACATTGTCTCCATGCCTTGGCACCGTCTGTTTTCATGCAGGGCATCTGCCTCTTACAATCCCTAGCTCCTTGTAAAGCTCAGTTCAAGTATTAACTTCTACAGAATGACCTTCTTGAGTACCATAGCTGCTAATTTTGCTCTTTTCCCAAAATTCCTTTGTATGTAAGATCTACTTACATATGTATCATGTTCATATACTATCCATGATGTATGCAAATACATACACATTTTATACACACCCATATGTTTGTGTATACATATGTATATGTCTATCGAGATATTTTTTTCTCCACAATGGGATGCAAACTTCTTGAGAGCAGAAATTGTTTCATTTTTATCTGTGTCATTAGCAGTCTGCACAATTCTTGGCACATAGTGGGAACTTAAGAAATTCAGCAATGAGAAAAAGGATCAGAGAGGTTAAATTTCTTTCCCAAGACTCAAGTCTCTGGAGTCCAGGGTTCCTTCTTCTAGATTCAGTATTCTTTCCACAATATTAGAACACCTGTGTGACAAAAGTCTAGTGGCAATTCTAAGTATTTTTTTAATGTCTTGATTCTTTTCAGGACTTCACCAGAATCCTTTCCTATCATCCTTTTAACTTGAGGTATTGGGCCAGAAAAGTAATGACTTGTCTCCAAGCATGATTTAAGTTTTCTAGATTGGGATACCAGGTTCAGTTAAGTTAGCTCTGTGTAAAGGCATTGGTGTGGTCTGGGTTGTAGCCCTCAAAGTATACAGGGCTTGATATAGTTTCCCCTCCAATGTCAACCCTTCCACAGGCCACGTTGCCATTATATTTAAATATATATTTTATTTTCCCCCAATTGTGTGTAAAGCAATTTTTAACATTTTTAAAAGGTTTAAATTCCAAATTTTCTCCTTCCCTCCCTCCCTTCTCTTTCCCCTCCATGAGATAGTAAACAATCAGATATAGGGTATACTTAGGTTATACCTAATTTACAATCTGGGTTAATTAGCTCACTCTAATCTGTTCTTATACTAGCAGGAAGAGGTTCCCAGATAAAGACCACTGCTATTTAGTTACATTCATATTCTTTCAAGTCCTAGGGACAACTTGTTGAGAGAAAATATTCACCCCTTACTCATCACTCTAGCTCTTCTGTGTCTCCTACTAATGGCTTTCTACTCTTGTAACCCACCTTAATAATGATACTTTTAGATCTTAAAAGAATGTTTATCTATCAATAAGGCAAATAATATGACAGTACAATCACATACACTCATATATTAAAGCAAATGCATAAGTAATAAAATACATCACAATCTATTTGTACAGCAGAGACTGAATAAATTTGGGTCATATTCTTCCACCACCAGTGCTCTCTGTTAGGGATACTGTTCTATAGTAACATACTTATGGGAACATGGGGAAAAAGTATTTGAGGGAGGAAAACCCTCCCTCAAAAGCTTAGTGTAACTCATTACTCTAGATTATAGGTTTTGATGTCATTGGTCCATTTAGGAACATTTGTTCCATAAGATTTTATCTCTCTGCTTACTGCTTTTCTGTTGATCCCCATTGCTCTTTAATTGGGCAGAATCTTTTCTTCTATGCTGGAATATTGAAACAATTTCTCAACTCACAATCATTCTTAAAAGAGTGTTTAGAAAAAGTTACTTTGTAATATTAATAGCAGTTTTCTTTAAGTAAGAGAACTGCAAAATTTACTAGACTGGCTGTCTTTGGGCTATATACAAACCAATAGAGAGGTAGAAGAAAAATTGGGAAAAGAAATGAGAGTGATGCAAGAGACTTATGAAGAGAGAGTCAACAACTTGGAAAAAGAAAACAACAGTTTAAAAATATAGAATCGGTCAAATGGAAAAGGAGATACAAAAATCCATGGAAGAAAACAGCTCCTTAAAAAGTACAACTGATTTAAATGGAAAAAGGAAGTACAAAACAACTTGTTAAAAGTTAGAATTGGGCAAGTGGAAGCTAATGACTCTATGAAACATGAAGAATCAGTCAAACAAATTCAAAAGAATTAAAAAATAGAAGAAAATATAAAATACCTCATTGGAAAAAAAACTGACCTGGAAAATAGATCCAGGAGAAACAGTGTCAGCATCATTGGACTACCTGAAAGCCATAATCAAAAGGAGGACCTGGACAACATCTTTCAAAAAATTATCAGGGAAAACTGTCCTGATATCCTGAAACCAGAAGGAAAAATAGGCATAGAAAGAACCCAATGATCACCTCAGGAAAGAGATCCCAAAATAAAAACTACAAGGAAGATTATTGCCAAATTAGAAAACTATCAGATCAAGGGAAAATACAAGTGGCCAGAAAGAAACAATTCAAATATTAGGGAAGCCACAATTAGGATTACACAGGGCTTAGTAGCTGCAACATAAAAAGATCAGAGGTCAGGGAACATAATATTCCCAAGGCAAAGGAGCTAGGACTACAACCAAGAATCACCTACCCAGTGAAATTAAGTGTAATATGGTCATTCCATGAAAAAAAAGAATTTCAAGCTTTTGTAAGGAGAAGACCATAAATGAACAAAAAATTTGACCTCCAATATAAAGACCTAAGGGAAGTCTAAAAAGGCAAGAAGAAAAAGAAAACATAAGGGATTCAGTGGGACTGAATGGTTTACAACCCTACATGAGATGACAATTGTAATTCTCAGAAATTTTACCACTAGTAGTAAAGCTAGAAGGAATATACACAGAGGGTATGGGTACAAGGTAAATTTGAGGGAATGACATAAAAAAAATTAAGTGATGATGAAAAGGAGTACACTGGGTGCAGAAGGAAAGGAAAGGTAGAATGGAGTAAATGATTTTATGTAAAGTACAAAAAACCCTACTACAGTGGAGGGGAAGAAGGAGGGTGGGTGATAGGCATTGCTTGAACCTTAGTCTCATCATTGTTAGCTCAGAGAGGGAATAGTATACATAATCAGTGGAATATAGAAATCTATCTTACCTGACAGGAAAGTAGAAGGGGAAGAGATTAAGTAAAGGGGCATGGGGGAACTGATAGAAGAGACGGAAGACTGGGGGAGTTAGCAGATGGAAACAAAACATTGTTGAGGAGAGAAAGGGTGAAAGGAGAGAGAGAATGAACAAGAGGAAAAATATCATAGCTATTAATGTGAATGGGATGAATTCCCACATAAAACAGAATAGGATAGCAGAATGGATCAAAAAGCAGAATCCTACAACATGGTGTTTATGAGAAACACAGTTGAATAAGAGACACACACATAGAGTATAGGTAAAGGGCAAGAGCAGAATCTATTATACTTCAGTCAAAGTTAAAAAAAAAAGCAGGAGTAGCAGTCCTGATCTCAGACAAAGCAAAAACAAAAATAGACCTAACTAAAAGAGATGAGGAAGAAAACTGCATCTTGCTAAAAGGTACCATAAACAATGAAGTAATATCAATACTAAACATATATGTACCAAGTGGTATAGCATTCAAATTCTTAAAGAAGTTAAGTTACAGGTTCACAACTAAACAAGAGATAGAGAGTACTGTGAAATGTAAAATAGATAATTCTAAGTATATTAAATTAAAAAGCTTTTGCACAAACAAAACCAATATACCAAGATTGGAAGGGAAGCAGAAAGCTAGGGAACAATCTTTACAGAAAACATCTCTGATAAAGGCTTCATTTATTATTGAGAACTGAATCAAATTTATAAGGATTCTTCCCACTTAATAAATGATCAAAAATATGATCAGTTTTCAGATGAAGTAATCAAAGCTATCTATAGCCATATGAAAAGATACTCTAACTCATAATTGATTGGAGAAATGCAAATGAAAACAATTCTGAGGTGCTAGCTCATACCTATTCAATTGGCTAATAGGACAGAAAGGGTAAATGACAAATATTGGAGGGGATATGGGGAAAATGAGACATTAATGCACTGTTGGTGGAGTTGTGAACTGATTGAAATAGTCTGTAGAACAATTTGGAACTCTGCCCAAAGGGCTACAAAACAGTGCATACCCTTTGACCTAGTAATGCCACTACTATGTCTGTATCCTCAAAGAGATTAAAAAATAGGAAAAAAGACCTATATGTACACAAATATTTATAGCATATTTTTCTGGGGACAAAGAATTAGAAATCGAGGGTATGCCCATTAATTGGGGAATGGCTGAACAAGTTGTGATATGTGATTATGATGAAATATTATTATACTATATGAAATGATTAGCAGGATGCTCTCAGAAAAACCTGGAAAGACTTGTGTGGGCTGATGCAAAGTGAAATGTACTGGGCATAAAGTAACAGCAGTACTGTAGGGTGATCAGCTGTGAATGACTTAGCTATTCTCAGCAATACAATGATCCAAGACAACTCTGAAGGACTTAGGATGAAAAATGTTCTCCATCCTCAGAGAAAGAATGAATGGTGTCTGAATACATATTGAAGCATACTGAAATTTTTTTATAAGAATACATGCCATTCCCTAATTGATAAATGGTCAAAGGATATAAACAGGCAACTTTCAGATAAAGAAATCAAAGCTGTCTATAGTCATACGAAGAAGTGCTCTAAACACTTTTGATTAGAGAAATGTAAATTAAAACAGCTCTGACGGAACCAACCTCACACCTATCAGATTGGCTAATATGACAAAAAAAGAAAATGATAAATGTTGGTGAGGATATGGGAAAAATTAGGATATTAATACACTGTTGGTAGAGTTGCCAACTGATCCAACTATTCTGGAGAGTAATTTGGAACTAAACTCAAAGGGCAACCAATTACAAATTCAGCATACCCTTTGATCCAGCAGTACCACTACTAGGTCTGTATACAAAGAGATCATAAAAAAGAAAGGGACCCGCATGTGCAAAAATGTTTATGGCAACCCTTTTCATGGTGGCAAAATATTGGAAATTGAGGGGATGCCCATCAATTGAGGAAAGGCTGAACAAGGTGTGGCATATGAATATAATGGAATACTATTGTGCTATAAGAAATGATGAGAAGGGTAGTTTTAGAAAAACCTGGAAAAACTTGTATAAACTGATGCAAAGTGAAATAAGTAGAACCAAGAAAATACTGAACACAGTATCAGCAACATTGTGTGATGATCAACTATGAATGAATGAACCCTTTTCAGCAACCCAATGATCCAAACACAAAGGACTCATGAAGGAAAATTCTATCCACATCCAGATAAAGAACTTATGGACTCTGAATGCAGATCAATGCATACTTTTTTCACTTACTTTTTTCTTTTTCATGGGTTTTCCTCCCTATTGATCTGTTTCTTTTATTTACAACTGTGACAAATATGGAAATATATTTTATATAATAACACATATAACTGATAGCAAATAGTCTATCATTTTAGGAAGAGGGAAGGGGAGGGGAGGAAGGGAGGAAGATGAAATTTGGAACTCAAAATCTTATAAAAATGAATGCTAAAAATTGTCTTGACGGATGATTGGAAAAAACAGATTACCATTTAAAAAATAAAATCACACCTGACTCCAAATGGTTTTTTTCTTTTTAAAAAAAGTCTTGCCTTTTTAGCTATAAAGCAGCTATCTGCATTTGTGCTGAAGGATTCCAATGCTCTAAAGTTTTCAAAACATCCCTTTGATTTATTTTGTGTCCTAGAACTTTTTGTTTATACTTATATTTTCCTAATTTATACTAAATAAAAGCTCTTTCTCTGCCCCTCTAAACCACCACATTCTTATCAATAAAATGAGACATCATTACACATCACTTCAGAAGGTAATTTGAGCCTTTATATTTATGTCATTGCTTGTTTTCTGCCCCAAGCTGTTTCACTCCCGTTTGAAAACTGTTTCTTCATACACATATAGTAGCAGTTTTTATTAAAATAAAATTCTTTTCCTACTCACTCCTTTCAAGCATCCTTTAAGAGTTGATGAAACTCCTTTTATCTGTGTAAATTGTTTTCCTATCCCCTTTAAGACTATTTATATGAATAAAGAGACATTTATATGAATGAAGCAATATTTAAAGGGTCAGTATAATACATTTGCCACGTGATAGAAAGAATCCAGTGCTTGGAATCAGGAGAGACCTGTGTTTGAAATCTACTTCTGACTCTTACTGTGTACCTGTTGACAAATCATTTAAAATCTCCAAGCTTCATTTTTCCTTATCTGTAAAATAGAGATAACTGTTCCTAAATGTCAACAGTTAGGTGGTGTAGTGACTAGAGTGCTGCACTTGGAATCAGGAAGACCTGAGTTCAAATATGGCTTCAGATGCTTCCTAGCTGTGTGACCCTGGGCAAGTCTTTTAGCTGCTATCTGCCTCACTTTGGGGTGTTTAGTGAGGACCAGCACCTCTGGTGTGAGGGCTTACTGAGCTTTTTTCAGGGCTGCTCATCCACCTTTGGTGTCCACCTTTCCCACAAATCTCACCTGTGGCTCCAAGAAGCTGTAGTATGCATAGCAGCCACATCTCAGTAAAACCACCTTAGCAAATGGGCTAAACCAGGTTGTGAGTAAACCACCGGACTTATACCTGTTAGTGAGTTAGGGAGATGTCTACCTCAAATACATGAAGCCTGCTCCTGTGGGAATGGGCAGATGAGAATATTTGTTCCACTGGCCACGCAGGTGGCTGAAGCAGGTTCTGTGGAGCCCTTAGAGCTTGGCCAGATATCAAAGGCACCAAGGTCATCAGCTGCATCCCAGGCCATGACCAGGAGTCTTGACTTTCATCCTGCCTCTGGACTTTGATGACTTTGGAAGAAAGAATGAGACTGACAACTTTAAGAAAACCTGCCTCACTTAAATCCAATTCACACACAAGTCTAGACATCAACACGTTATGTCACTGGTCCTCTTTGGAAATGAAAGACAAACAACAACAAAGGAACAATGGCACCTCCCTCCCAGGGTTGTTGTGAGGCTAAAATGAGATCACACTTGTAAAGCACTTGGCAAACCTGGAAGTGCTGTACACATGCCAGCACTTATTATTATCACCTACCTAATAGGAGATAGACAATGAGTATTATAACTATTAAAAGGGACAGTTTGGGGGACAGCTAGGTGGTGCAGTGAATAGAGCACCGGCCCTGGGGTCAGGAGGACCTGAGTTCAAATCCAACCTCAGACATTTGTCACTTATCTAGCAGTGTAACCTTGGGCAAGTCACTTAACCCCAATTGCCTTGCCTTCCCCCCTCCAAAAAAAAAAGCTGGGGGGGGGCAATTTGCTTTGTAATGTTAAAATGTTACAAAAAAAAGGTCAGCTATTATCATTAAGCCGGCTTTCCATGGTATGCTTTAGTAGGTTTGGAGTTGGGAAATCAGACAAAGTATATTCCATCTTCTGCAGAAGATTCCTTCTTACTATGTGTTTCCTTCTACTTGACAGAATTCAGGATTGGCCACTGCAACTGTCCTTAGGGTCATAGAACATAGGAACATCACAGAACACAGTGTCTCAGAACACTTTAGGGATCATCTAACCCAATTTCTTTATTTTTACAGAAGAAACTGAAGCCCAGAAAGGTGAAATAACTTGCCTTGAACAGAACTGAGTTTAAAACCCAGATGCTATTCAAACCTTTCTTAGTGAAGGTGATAGATAAACGAAAGAAAGAGAAAAAGAAAGACAAGGAGGGAAGAAGGAAGAGGAATGGGCAGACCCACAGAGTGCAGATAGAGAGGCAGGCAGATACAAACACAGAGCATTTATTAAGCGTTTCCCAGGTGCCAGGCACTGTTAGGGGCCATGTAACCATCTTGGAGAATATAGTATTTAACAGCTGATAACCCACTGAACTATTTCTAGCTCTTTGGAATGGTACTAGTAGGGGTAGGGAAGTGTAATAATACCCTGCTTTCTCTCTGATTCTACAGGTCTTAAGAAAGAAAGGATGGATCATGTTGATGGGGCACGGTCCCCTTGACTAAAAACTTTGGTGATCAAAAAGGTGGCATGGCATATTACAGAGAGCATTGCATTAGGAATTAGAGGGGAGGCTTGGGATGGATCCCAGCTCTGCTATTTACTACATAAAGAGCCTTGGACAAGTAAGTCATTTGATCTCTCTAGGCCTAAGTTTCTTTATCTGCAAAGTAACTGGGTTAGACTGGATGATCTCTGAAGTCCCTTTCAGCTATAAATCTATTTTCTGCCTCACTTTCCTTATCTGTAAAATAATCTGGAGAAGGAAATGGCAAACCAGTTTACTATCTCTACCAAGAAAAGCCCAAATGGGGTCATGAATATTCTAAAACAGCTGAAATGATTGAACAATAACAACAAATCATAGAAACTGAGGCAAATAGGGTTAAGTGATTTGCCAGGGTCACACAGCTGGTAAATATCTGAGGCCAGAATGAGTCATGAATCTTCCTGACTCCAAGTCCGGCACTCTATCCACTGCACCACCTGCTGTCTATAACACTATGAGCAAATTATGCTGACAAGATGGGGAAGGCAGCTTTGTCATGAATAATTAAAAACTGATTTCTTTCTTTGAAGGAATCTCTCTCTCTCTCTCTCTCTCTCTCTCTCTCTCTCTCTCTCTCTCTCTCTCTCTCCCCTCCCTCCCTCTTTCTCTATCCCTCCCTTCCTCCTTTCCCCCCTTTCTCTCCCCCTCCTTCCGTCCCTTCCCCCCCTCCCCCTCCTTCTCTCTCTCTCTCTCTCTCTCTCTCTTTCTCTCTCTCTCTCTCTCTCCCCCTCCCTTCCCCCCTCCCCTTCTTTATAATGACGACTGAATGACCACCAGTGAAAATCCCTAGATGAAAAAAGAACTGGTCTTTAATAGATTTGGGATGACAAAGTCTCATAAGCAGGTGGAAGGATATGGGTAATCAGATAACTGGTAAGATAAACCTGGCAAGTTTCATTAACAAAGGCCATAGCTGACTTAGGACTAGAGTGTGACATATGCCATGGATGCAACATTCCAAAGTACTGCTTCCTCTCCAGGGATATATAGAGTTGGCTCTCTCTCTCTTTCTTTATAATGACAACTGAATTATTCATTGGTACAACTGACCATTGATCAGACCAGCTACATTCTAGAAACTTGAATCAGGTTATCACAGTTCGATTTCATTCCCTATAATATAATAGTGGAAAAATTCATGAAGTCAGGAAATTCACTGTTAGATTTTCTGCTTCCTGAGTATCAGACCACCTAACCTATTTTTCTTATTTTATCATTTTGCTAATATAAAAGAACAGTTTAATAACCACATTTGTCCCCAATCCTTTCATTTCCAGAGGTTAAAAAGGCCCTGGAGGCAAATGCCATCACCTCCATTATATGGTTTGTTAAGATAAGGCATAGAGAGGGTTATACCATGTGCTGGCAGCTGAGTTGAGAATAAAACTAAGCTTTCTGAGCTCCCAGGTAGTACAGGAGTGCCATGAATCCCTAGGCTGTGGTCCTCTTGCCTAGTCACTGTGATTGTCATTCAAGGACTCTGAGGCCATGTGCTAAAACATATCCACATTCAATAGCATCCTCCATATCACTGCAATATCCAATAGCACAAATTAGCACAATGCCAAGGATGAGAGTAGAACAGTTGGTTGAAAGTCCTTTGAGAGGGAAAAGATTCTGGGAAGGTGGAGTAGTAGGTCAGAAAATTCCAAGATTTCCAGGCTTTTCTCCATAAACAAGATTAAACAATGCCTCAGGGCAAACATAGAGTGGTAAAAAAATAAATAAGAGAAGGGGCAGAACAGGGGTCCTCTTTGGACAATCTGAGAAGATCTGAAGAAAAATCCTAGGACAAGGTTTTGTCCTTATGGAGAGTAAACAACCCCAGGCTAGGGACTGCTTAAACCACAAGTGGTAAACCCTGCGGTTATCTGCATTGGGAAGCTGCCTGACCCCAGCTATAGGAACTAGTACCCCTGGGACAGTGAGGAGATTTGCCAGGGAAGATGGAGGGAACCTCTAGTCACAAGGAATGTCAGACCCAGATGTGCTGCAGTGATGTGGTGGGGTAAGGAGGATGGAGGGCAGAAGGAACCAGCACATGCCCAGTGATTGCAGAAGCAGTGGCGCAGGGATGCACCTAGTGGTGGGCACTTACAGGAAGCTTGAGATATTGGTTTGGGATTAAGGTCAGAGGGGAGAACTGAAAAATACAAGGGAATCTGGGCCAGAGGCAACATCCCCCTTTCCCCAGGACTAGAATTACAAAAAAAAAAAAGCACAAGCCAAGGATAAGGAATCTAACCATAGAGAATTACTATGGGAATAGAGATGACTGGGGTTCATCTTCAGAGGAGGATATTAAAGCAAAGAAATCCCCTTCTACCCCAAAGAGTAATGTCAAATGGTCAGCTACCCAAAAAGAAATCAGAAGAACTGTAAAAAAAGACTTTAAAAATCAAATGAGAGAGACTGAGGAAAAACTGAAAAACAATCCAAGAAAAACAAGATTATGAAAAGAAATTTAACCAATTAGATAAGGAGATTCATAATCTTAAGGAAGAAAATGACTCCTGGAAAATCAGAACTGGGCAAGGGAAGCCAGCCAAGTTATAAAAGATCAAGAAATAATAAAATAAAATGTAAAGAATGAAAAAATAGAAGAGAATGTGAAACATCTCATAAGAAAAACAAATAATCTGGAGAACAAGTCAAGAAGAGAAAACAAGAATAATTGTATTATCTGAAAGCTATGTTCAAAAAAATAATCAATACAATAATACAAGAAATAATTAAAGAAAACTCTCCTGAAGCATTAGAGGGGAAAATTAAAATAGAAAAAAAAAAACCCACTGATCAACACCTGAAAGAGATCCTATGAGGAAAACCCATGGGAATATAATAGTCAAATTCCAACCCCTCTTAGTTCAAAGATAAAATATTACAAACACCAAGAAAAAAAATTCACATGTAGTGGTGCCACAATTAAAATCACATGAGACCTAGCAGTGCTGACACTAAAAGACTGCTGGTCTTGGAACAATATATTTCAAAGAGCAAAAGAACTGGGGCTCCAGTTGAACATATCCTACCCAACAAAGCTAAGGATAATTTTGAATGAAAAAAAATGGACACATTTAATTGTCAGACTTCGAGGACTTTGTTTAAAAATAAACCAAACCAAACAACTTGAACTTAATAGATTTGACATTCGAGAGCCAAGAAAAATAGAAGGTATGTACTAATGACCAATTACAAGGTATTCAATAAGGACAGACTACTTACCTTTTATGTATGTAAAATGTAAAACATGCCTCAGATTGTTATCCATAATTGGGTAGTTCACAAAAAAGACTGGGGTAGACTTGAGTATGATATAACTTCAAAAAGTAAAACTGTTCAGGAACAGCTCAAAAGAGTAATTATTTTATACAAATGAAGTTCGAGAGGAAGAACAAATACAGAAGAATTAGATGGAGGAGATGGCTGTTAGTGTGGAAACCTAGTTTCATAGGGAATGGGTTCAAGAGTGAACAACACATATATATCCAGAAGAGTATAAAAGTCTTCTAAATTTAGAAGGAAATAAAACACTAAGGGGATGGGATAAGGGAGGGATCTCTAGAGGGGAGGGTGAGTGAATAGGTTAAAGTGAGATATAGAAAGTGTTTAGATTAATGGGAATGGGAGGATAAGGATGGGATCCTCAAACAGGGGCAGGGAATGTAGATTAAGTAATAGGAGGGCAAGGTAGCAGGTAGAAGTAAAGTAGAGGAGTCAGGAGGGATAGGAAATAAGAGATATGCACAAACACAAAAACAAAGAGTAGGTCATATTAAGGAAGGTATATGTATATATATATATATGTAAGGGTGTATATGTGTATATATATATATATATATATATATATATATTATATATATATCCATACTTAATTGTAGTGGGGGGAAGGGGAAGAGGAGAGAGGAAGGGGGAAAAAGTGTACAGTAGAGAACAAAAGAAAACCTACAAGGAAGCAAAGAAAAACGGACAGCTTTCAACACAACGTGTAGCATTTAACACATACCTAATGTTATCATTCTTATTAGGTCCCCTCCCAGCCACCTGATAAACAAAGTGGCCTTGGCCACTTTGGCAACAATTTGTTCACGAATGAATAGGGAGTTGAGGGAAACCTAACTGTCACTTCTGTCTCTACCTCCCTATGCTCCATAACCTGTAAGCACAACAGATAAGTTTGCACAAACAAGACTTGTCTTTTCCTATATTCATGAATGCTGAATTTATTGAAATGGAAAGTTATTGCTATATATTTTGAATCCTCCCTTATATTTTGTTGTGCACAGGACATGTCTTTTTTCTTTTCTTATTTTATGTTTAAGTTTATAATGTTTCTTTTTCTTTTCTTATTATGTATTAAATTTTAGTATTTAGTCTAAAATTAAAAAAATCAAGAAGGAAGTCATTTGAGAGCTTCTACTAAAAACATAAAGAGCCTATATGTTTTGCTTTTATTACAAGTACTCCCTCCCTCAATATTCATCAGCCTTGTCACAGTCTAATTGGAAAAGCTGATCATGGTTGGAAAGGATTGCCTATAACTGAAGGTGAAAAAAACAACAAAACCCAAGGTCATATGCCAACATCAGAAAGTTACAGGGCTCAGCTGTTTTGTCACTAAACAATGTGTTGATCTTTGGATCAAGTATTTGAATGCCTGAACCAAGCAGGTGACTGGATGGAGCTATGCAGTGCCTGCCAAGGATGTGAGTAAGGAGGAATTTGCTGTTCTCCTCCCCTATCCTACCCCCACTTCAACCTTCCAGCTGAGTGTTCAGGAACATAGGAAATGACAAGTCTTGTTTGTTCAAACTTACCTATTGTGTTTGCAGGCTATGGAACAGTAAGGAGGTAGAGACAGAAGTGACAGTAGGTTTCCCTCAACTCCCTATTCACTCATGGCCAAAATGTTGCCAAAGTGACCAAGGCCACTTTGTTTATCATATGGCTGGGAGGAGACCTAAGAAGAATGATAACATTAGGCAGCTAGCCTCATCTCCAGGTTCCCTTCTCATATCTCCTTTAAGAATTTGTCAATATGTTGCAATCATTCAGTACAAATCATTTTTCTAGTAACAGGAAAGAATTTATATTTAATTAATTCATATTGTGGATCCAATTCCTGTAACCCTGATTTTTGTTCATTTGCAAAATGGTTAGATTAAGGCTAGAGTCTGTGGACATGGGGAGGGAAAACAAAGCAAAGATAAATGACCCATATAGACTTGGATCTACAGACTGTATTTTTTCTCCCTGTTTCTCTTCCTACCATGTACTAAAATTCTATTTGGGGAGTCAAATCAGGAGGAATGGAGCACTCCCAACAAAGAAATTCTGAAGACAAAATGTCAAACAATATCAATGAGAGGAAATAAGAGGGAACTGTCTAAAGAAACCAGTGTGAATACACAGGGAAATATTTGACCAACTTGGGTTTTTTCAAGGGAGGATGACAAGGGTTGAATACACAAGTGTGGTATAGTCCCTGTAAGAATATTATCATGGGGGCGGCTAGGTGGCCTAGTGAATAGAGCACTGGCCCTGGAGTCAGGAGGACCTGAGTTCAAATCTGACCCCAGACACTTGACACACTTACTAGCTGTGTGACTTCGAGCAAGTCACTTAACCCTAATTGCCCTCCAAAAAGAAAAAAAAAAGAATATTATCATGACTGCTAAAGATAAGAATGAGTAGAGGTTAGCAAGGAAAGCTAAGAACAACAAAATGGTGATGGGGTTTTTTATGCTTCACGGAAGAAAAATGAAGGATCAAAAAGGGGATGATAACATAGCTTTAGGGTGTATCAGACGATGATAATGGCTAGTTATTTTGCTTCTGCTTTCTCTACTGAGGAAAATGCTCTTTGGACTAGAAAAGACAGAAGAAAATGTAACACAGTGAATTGATACCCAAATAAATAGAAAGATACTAAGATAGCAATGAGCTGATTTTGATGAATTCAAATCACCAAACTCAGAAAAACTAGGATACTGAAAAGATACATAGCTAACAGTTTGGACATTGGGAACAAGCAACACTGAATGCGTTTTAAAATCAGTAGCAAGAGTGAAGAGGGAGAGACACTGGGACATCACCTTATGGAAGAGAGGCAGAGTATCTGCGGACCCTGGGGTTGAGATATTTCAAGGCTCTTGCTGAGGAAGACGGCAGCCAAAAGAATAAAGCAGAAACAGACTGGGGAGGAGCTCACCTAGTGTACAGCTGCAAAAAGAGAAGAGAGGACATGGTCGGAAGTTTTTTAGTTCACCTAATTCTTTTTGAGTAATTTCTCTGTAGTTGAAGCAACGAAGCTTGTCACACATAAATGTAACAAAGTTGAAACTTCCTCAATCTCCAAAAATTATTATTTAAAAATTTTGGTACATTGGGCTCAAAGCTCTGGTCATCTCATCCTACTTACTTCTCTGCTGAAAAAACAAAAGCTGGCTGATGTAGTCAAAGTCAGTGATCACTAAAAAATTGTGACAAGTGAAAGAAGCATTGTGAGACAAAAGAAGAATGAAAGGAAGTGATTGAAAACCAGAAGTGAGTGACCTTTGATTATGGGTAGTTAATATCTAGAAAAAAAGGGATTACTGAATGCTGAATACCTATTGTGATTCCTGAAGAACAGGTCATACTAGAATGACCTCTTTCTTTTCTTGATAGAATTATTGGATGAGGGGAATCTCAGAGACAGACAGAGAGACAGAGACAGAGAGAGAGGGAGTGTAGAAATTGATATGTAATCTACCTAGATTTTAGTAAAGCATTTGAAAAGGTGTCATGTTATACTAGTGAACATGATGGGGACATGTGGGATAGATGGCAATAGTTAATTTAGATTTAGAAAGGCCAAATGGTCAGACCCAATGGTTCAATGTTCTCTTGGAAGGAAATAATTAGTTGAATACACCAAGGATTCAAGCTTGGCCTTATGCTGTTGAACATTATTTTTAAATCAATGGCCTAGGTAAAGGCACACTGATCAGGAAATGTTTATTAAATTTGTAGATGACATATTTGGGAGGAAGAGCTAATATGCTGAATCATAGAATCAGGATTCAAAAATATCTTGAAAGGCTAGGGAAGTGACCAAATCAAATTAGTTGAAAAGTAATAGAAGATAAATGTAAAGTCTAATTCTTGGTTTAAAGTGGAAGGGAAGAAAAAATTAGAACTTAACATCTTACAAAGAATGAATGTTGAAAACTATCTTTACATTTAAATGGAAAAAAGTACTATTAAGAAAAAATATCCTTACTGTAAAAAGTTGGAGGGAGGTATGAATACATATTGATTCTTCTGAGAAAAGATTTGGGAGTTTTATTGTACTATAAGTTCAATATGAGTGTGACATGGCAGCCAAAATAAGTTATAGGGTCTTGGGTTGCATTAAAGGAGGAAAACTATATGGGAATGGGGTGGTGACAGTCTCATGTACCCTTCTACCCTGGGGCAGACTACACCTAGATTATCATGTTCAATTCTGAGTGCCATGTTTTAGAAAGGACATTGATAAACTTGAGAGTATCCACAGCGGGGCAACCAGAATGGTGGAAGGGTCTTGAGATCCTGCCATTTGAGGATTGGCTGAAGGAAATGAGAATGTTAAGCTTAAAGAAGAGATTTAGGAGGAACAAGATAGCTGTTTTCAAAGATTTGAAAGGTTGTCACATGGAAAAGATTTGTTCCACTTGGTCCCAGAAAATAAGAACAATAGGTGGAAATTACAAAGACATAGATTTAGGTTTAATGTAAAGAATAATTTCCTAATAACTAGAGCTGTCTAAAACTGGAAGAGGTAGATTTGGGATGCAGTAGGTTTCCCCCACTGGAAATCTTTCGTGAAAATTAAATTAATTTTTAAAATGATCAGAAATCTATTTTCTCTTCATTCCACATCTCACCCCACTGAGAAAAAATGGAAACAAAACCCTTTAAAATATTCATAGTCAAGCAAAACAAATTTATGCATTGGCCATGTCCAAAAAATGTACATCTCAGTCTGTACCTTGAGTCCATCACTTTTCTGTCAGGAGGTGCTCCAACATCAGTCCTCAGGAATTGTGGTTGATCATTGCATTGATTAGAGTTCTTAAGTCTTTCAAAGTTGTCTGCAGTGTTGTTGTTATGGTATAAATTGTTCCCATCTCACTCACTTCACTCTTCATCAATTCATACAAGTGTTATAAAGAATTCTCTGAATCCATACCTTTCATCATTTCTTATGCACAGTTGTGTTCCATTCCAATCACATAATTTGTTCACCAATTTTCCAGTTGATTAGTATTCCCTTAGTATCCAGAGAATGTTACATGAGCCTTTGGGAGGCATGTTAAAGATTTTTACCCTTGGTTAGTCATGGTTGGACTAGAAGACCTCAGAAATCTCTCCTGGCTCTGAGATGCTATGCTTCGTTGATTGTAAATGTTTGTATTTGTGACTATAAACATCTGTTATTTACTTATTATTAAAAGAAATAAAAGATCTATATACACATAATACATACATACATTCACATACATATATCCGTGTGTGTGTGTGTGTGTGTGTGTGTGTGTGTGTGTGTGTATGTGATTTCACCAGGGTAGTAGCTAAGTTGGCCTGAGTATTTAAAATGAGATTTGATGCTACTAATGTTGTCTCTCTTTTTCCACTGAAGTTAGTGTGTATTATTTTTCCATTTGGTCTTGCTTTCTTTGCTTTCTGTAAGTCTTATCTTTCTTTGAAGTCTACATGACTGTGGTCTCTTATTGTGTAATAACATTCAATTCTATTCATTTGTCATAATTTATTCAGCTATTCTTCAGTTGTTGAGCACAAAATTTGCTTATGATTTCTTTTACAGTTAATGATGTTAGGAATACCTCTGTAAAGCTAGGTCTTTGTTTTCTTGTCAATGACAGCCTTAGAGGATAGACCTAGTAGTGGGTTCTACAGGTCAAAGGGTATGAACATTTTTTCACTTTATCATTTCATATTCTTTTGTAATTTTTATCCATCTTTCAAAAAATTCTCCATAGGCAATCAACCCAGAGGCATTTTCCTTTCTTATTCTTAGTACATGACCTCTTTTTTCAGACACTTATGCCTTGATGACATTTTTATGCTACTTCTGGCATTCAGTAATACACTGTAGCCTGTTGATGCTTATAATGTGATTTTCCATTGCCCTTTGGGTTACTTGTAATTCTGATTGTTTTCAGATTGAGTATTCTATGAAGCCCAACCATATATTATCCCCAGAAGAAAATTAAAATTACATAGATTTTTTTTGTAATAGCAAGCAGTTTAAAAATCACTGAATACACTATGAAGTTTCTCAAATATGATTAAATACTATTACCTCCTGCTACTCAATTGTGAGCCCAGGCTGCCTAGGAAGAGTTGAACCAACCCAAGTCAAACAAATGGTTTGGAGCAGAGCAAAGCTCCCATGCTGCTCAGCAGTGGAATTGACTCTGAGAGTGGCCTTTTTCACTTCTAGCCTGAGGGAGATAGTGAGACCCAGTCTCCAAAAGAATAAAAAGTTCTCTGGGTACCTTATGATGGAGTTACTTCTAGTACAGATTTCTTCAGTATGTGTTTGACCTGTTCTAGCTGTACTTTCTTGGTTTTTTTTTAATCAATCAACTACTCAACAAGTATTTATTATATGCTAATTAATATGTTAGGCTCTGGAAATACAAAGACAGGTGTGAAATAGGCCCAGACCTCAAGGAGTCCACATAATATGTGTAATAAATGTGTAGATACAGTAATAGTTAATAAACATATAGAGTAAGTAATGTTAAGATGCAGATTAAATAAAAAAATAATAACAGGAAACTTTGGGAGGAAGTATGCTAGGAGCCTAGGATGGGAGGGGGGCAAGAAAGGCTTGATGTAGAAGGTGATGCTTGAACTAAGTCTTGAAGCAAAGAAGAGATTTAAGAGGTGGAGAAGAGTAGGGAATATATGACTAGCTCTTCGAAAGACATAGTAAGTTAATAGAGTAAAAATGTGATAATTCTACCATCATTGCTGAAACAAATCTCGATAAAACCATGTTTCCTATTTTAAATCTATTTTTGTTTTACTTTAAGTTTCCTGAAATACTCTCCTGATATATCTGGTTTTGGGTGATCTCAGACCAGATTCTCTGGGGGGTTTGTTTTCTCCTCAACTGTTTTTCATTGTTTTGATGAGGCTCTTCAGATGGGAAAGATGGGTTTCAGCTGAAAAAGCCTGACAATTGGGGTGAAGTCAGAATCTATGATTGAAAAATATGAGCAGTAGTCAAAGAAATTTCAACACAGTCTTTGTCTCTTGGAGTCTCCAGGGTATCTTCTTTATTCCCTTCCATCTGTATTCATTACAATCATCCTGTCTAGTAACTGACTGCCTCAGGGTCTAAGTCTATTTACATATGTATATTTTTAGGCTTTATTTTCCTACACATACACACTCACACACATATACACATATATTACAAATAGCATGTGATGGACAATTGCGTATACAATTGTAAGTGCATATGTACATATATACACATATATGTATAGATATGTATGTATTCACACATAATTTATACCAAGTTTCTTGAGAATTTGAGTCTACTTATACATGTATATTTTATGGGCTTTGTTTTCAAATACACACATGTATTACAAATGGGATGTACAAATGTGTGTATACACATGCATATGTGTATATATGTGTGTATATATGTATGTGTGTGCATACCCTCAAACACAAAACATTTATCCCAAGTTGCCAGAATACACCAGAGATCTGCCCTGCAGGAACTCTGGAGTAATAAAAGAGCAGATGTTGAAAAAAGAAATAAAAAGGGAGTGATCTGTCAAGTCAAAGTTTATAGCTGAGATATTTAAGTCCAACCTAGGCTTTACTCAAACAGTGAGGACATAGAGTCCTGAGGCTTGTATTGATGTTCCCCAAACTCCCCACCAACACCAGCTTAGTAGCCTGGAGCATCAGTTCCTCTGGGAAAGGATTTGGACTTTGTTCACAGGTTAAGCTGTATATAAAGTGACATCTCCAGGCTGTTTTCTCCTGGAAAGGGGAAGAAACTGGGACCAGCCAAATGATTCAGGCAAGAGCTTTCTTGCTGTGTAAATGAATTAATATTCACAGCAAAAAGGCAGCAGTCATGAAAGTTTACTAGGGGGAAACTGGGAATTTTCATGGGTTTCTTCCAGTGTCTTGATTGCTCATCTGTTAGTTAGTCACATTCATTTGAGGCTGTCACTGTCACTTGGTGGCCCTAAGAGGAGAGTAGGGTATAAATATTAGGAATAGTTCTCAGATCTCACTGAGAAACAAAGGAGTCAGCTGCTATAGTAAAGAGAGCATTGGACCTAGAACCTGATGAGTCCTGGATCAGAAATTGTATTCTGACACTAGCTGTGTGACCCTATAGAAGTCACAAAACTCTGAATTTCAGTTTTCTTCTCTGAACAATGGGCACAATATTTGTGTGTTATGTATAATATTTCAAGGGGACCTTGAGATCAAAACTATTTTCATAATAATATGAGGATGTTTTAATTTCCAAAAGGACAAATATTGATAGATATAGCCCACATAAAAGATCTCTTGTGGGGGGGTGTGTTCCTCACTAATTTTTAAGAGGGTAAAGGTGTCCTGAAACAAAAAAAAAGTTTAAGAACCACTGGACAAGTCTGTTCTGGACTCCTCCTCTCCCACCTCACTGGTGGCACTGGCAGAGTGTGGCTGCTGCTTACCCCACAGGGTCTAAGAGTCACCTAAAGGGCCTGGACAGGTTGTTTTGCCTTAATGCTCACAAGCTTGTACTGGCATACTTCCATCCATGGTTATCAATTGATATTGTTTGGTCAGCCAAACTTAATTAGCTTTTAGAAAGTTTTTTTTGTTATGTTTTGTTTTTGCTATAGCAGTATAGTTGATACAAAACATTCTATTCCCTCCCTGTTCCCCCACTCTATCTCTTCCCCGCCCCCCCCCCCCCATAAAAATCTGTAATACAGAGTTCAGGGAGTGGCAGAAGGGTAATTTAGTTTCTGGTTGCTCTAAGTCCTTTCTCCTCCTTTATTGGGTATTTATGAAGTTCCCTTTAGGTATAAGTTAGTTTTTCTGTTAAGTTCCTTATAAGAGGCAGCAAGTGGCACAGTACATAGTGTTGGCCTTGGAATCAGGAAGCTCTGAGGTCAGATTCACATCTGACCTCATGTACTAGCTGTGTCATTTTATGACTAAAATGACTAGGCAAGTCATTTTAACCTATAATTGTTTAGGTTGTTCAACTGTAAATGGGGATAATAATAGGACCTACTTTACAGGATTGTTACGAGGATCAAATGAGACAATATTTGTAAAAGTGCTTAGCTCAGTTCCTGACACATAGTAGGTGCTATATAAATGCTTATTTCCTTCCTCCCATTAGAGCTTTGAATTTGCCTTTTTGAATCAAGTCAAGTCTAATCTAGTCTGAAAATGCTGCCAGCTACTACTATTACAGGGATCATGTTCCGACGATGATGGGAAATCTGAAACAGCAATGCAAAAAATCCTGAAGCTTTGGACAGTCTTCTTTACTCCCTACCCCAGGAACAGAGCCCAACTTTAAGATAAAGTTCAAAATCAAGAAATAGGGTGGGAAAATGAGCAAAATAACTACTTAAAAAGTGGAATTGGCTAAATGGGACAAAAAGATACAAAAACTTGCTGAAGAAAATAATTACTTAAAAATTAGAATTGGGTAAGTAGAAGCTAATGACTCTATGAAACATCAAGAAACAAACAAACAAAAACACACCAAAAGAATGAAAAGATAGGAGGAAATGTGGAATAACACACTGGATAAACAACCGACCTGGAAAATAGATCAAGAAGAAATAAATTAAGAATGACTGTATTACCCTGAAAGTTATGATCAAAGAAAGCATGTAGACAATATAGTTAAAAATTTTTGTAGGAAAATTGCCTTGATGTCCTAGAACCATAAAGTAAAATAGAAATGGAAAGAATCCATCAATCACCACCTACAAGAGATCCCCAAATAAAAATTCCCAGGAGTACTCTAGTCAAATTCCAGATTACAGAAAATACTTCAAGCAGTCAGAAAGAAACCATTCCAATATCACGGAGTCATAGTCAAGATCACACAAGATTTAGCAATTTCCAGAAAAGGAGCAAAGGACTTGGAGTATAATATTTTTGAAAGCAAAGGAGTTAGGATTACAACCCATCAAAACTAATTACAATCCTTCAGGGGGAAAATGGATATTTAATGAAATAGAGGACTTTCAAGCATTACTGATGAAAAGTCCAGAGCTGAGTAAAAAATTTGACTTTCAAAGATGAGACTCAAGAGAAGCACAAAAAGGTAAACATGAAAGAGAAACATAAAGGACTGAATAAAGTTAATCTGTTTACCTTTCTATATGGGAAGATAACACATATAACTTCTAAGAAATTTTTTATTATTAGGGCAGTCAGAAGGATTCTATGTAGAAAGAGGGTATGGGAGTAAGTTGATTATATTGGGATGAGGAAAAAAAAAAAACAAATGGATGGGCAAGAAAAAGGGATGCCCTGGGAGAAGGGGGAAGGAAGAGGAATGAGGAAAATTATCTCACAAGGAAGAACTTTTACAGTGGAAAGAAAACGGCAAGGGAAAGGGTAAGCAACACTTAAACTTGACTCTCATCTAAATTGTATCAAAGAGGGAAAATACACACACATACATGCACACTTATTTAGGGATAGAAATCTTTCTCACCCAACAGGAAAATAAGAGAGGAAAGGGATAAAAGAAAGGGAGGAGAGTGATAAAGAGAAGATGGATAAAGGAAGATCAGAAGCAAAAGAGACTTTAGAGGAGGGACAGGATAAAAGAAAGAGAGAGGAGGAGGAGGAAAAACAGAAAAAACAGGATCTGGAGAAATACACATTCAGTAATCATAATTGTGAATATGAATGGGATGAACTAACCCATAAAGGGAAACAGAAAACAGAATGGATTAGAAACCAAAACCCAACAATATCTGGTCTATAAAAAACACATTTGAAATGTGCACACAAAGTTAAAATGAGGGGCTGAAGCAGAATCTATTATACTTTGGTTGAAGTAAAAAAGGCAGGAGTAGCAATCATGACTTCGGACAAAGCAAAAAAAATTTTTTTTATTGTTCAGTCGTTTTCAGTCATGTCTGACTTTTCAAGACTCCATTTGAAGTTTTCTTGATAAAGATACTGGAGTGGTTTGACACTTTCCCCTCTAGCTCATTTTAGAGATGAGGAAATTGAGGGAAACAGGGTTAAGTGACTTGTCCAGGGTTACAAAACTAGTAAGTGTTGGAGGCCAGATTTGAACTCAGGAAGATGTCTTCCCTGACTTCAGGTCTGACATACCTACCTACGGGCTCCCAAAGCAAAAATAGACTGAATTTTTAAAAAGATCATCAAGGGAACTGTATCTTGCTAAAAGACATCATAGGCAATGAAATAATATCAATACTAAACATGATGCACCAAATTACATAGCATCCAAATTCTTAAAGGAAAAGTTAAATGAATTATAGGAGGAAATAGTGAATTATAGGAAGAAATAGACATTAGAACTATATTTGTGGGGAACCTCAACCTTCTCCCTTCAGATCTAGAAAAATCTAGCCATAAAATAAATAAGAAAGAAATTAAGGAAATGGATAGAATTTTAGAAAAGTTAGATATGATAGACCTCTGGAGAAAATTGAGTGGGAATAGAGATGAGTATAACTTTTTCTCAGCTGTACATGGTACCTCCAAAAAAAACTGGTCATGATTAATAAATAAAAACCTCACAACCAAATGCAGAAAAATAGAAATATTAAATGCACCTTTTTCAGATCATAAAGCAATGGGAATTACATTCAATAAAAAGCAGTGAAGTATAGACTAAAACGTATTGGAAATGACCAATGGTAGAGAAAGTAATAGAACTCAGGTGTCCTGACAGCTTCTAGTTTTAACCAGAAGACAATGGATAAGGGCATCTAGGAATATCCTGGGAAAAACAGCCCCCAGGACATTTAGATTGCTAATGGGGGGACTGAAGGAGGGGGGGTTAAGGTCCAGATCTGGTCACTCCTCATAAAGCCAGTCTATATAAAGCTAGCAGTCTAAAATGCTGGTTCTGCAGAGAGCTGAGCAATGGAAAAGTACTGATAATAATCAATATCCACATAGCTCTTCTTCAGGGGGGTCTGATAAAGGCTGATGCATATTAGGAGAGCCTTTGAGAGGTAAAGAAGCCATGAGATAGAGCTGATGGATGGGATAAAATTCTAGAAAGCTGGTGGAAGAGTGGGGAATAAACCTTGCTGGTCTTCCATTCTTCCATCTCTTCCATTCCTCAACTGGGGGATGGGAGGAGAGTAGGAAATAGCATCTGGAGGGAAGAACAACTGTCCCATAGCATATCCAATACAGGGAGAATGTAGACAAGGCTTTGGGCTGAGAATCATGGGATGTTTAGGAGCACAGTATTTGGAACTAGAGGGGATCTTACAAATCACCTAGCCCACCCCCATTTACTTCCTATGGAATTTATAAACTCTGAGAATACTTATCCCAATTCCCATTCTCACAGATGAGTTTCAGGTCCCAGACTAAGATTACATCTCTCCTTCAGGGTTTTAGGGTATCCCATAGGAATCATGAGGTAATTCTCAACACCAGTGGCTTGCACCCTATCAATGTGATTCCCCAAGATTATTAGTTGAGAATTAATTTAGTCATTTAGCCTCAAGTAGCTTTTAGGAATTCACTAAGGTGGTATATCAAGAACAGTTGATATAACCCCTCCCCCCACAAAAAAGTCTGTGACACATTCTCCTACAAGTACATGCAGAGTTAAGGAGAAAGTCATCTCAAGGTTAAAGAGCATGTGTGGCAAAGGAGTAACTTACAGCTGCCAGTCGTCACAGCTCTCACTCTTCTCCCATTGGTGGGATACCCAAGAAGTTTTCTTTAGGCATGGTTCCTTTGCTAGACTCCTTATGGAGCTATGAATCTATGTGCAATCTGTCTTTGGCTCTTGGTACTTTCATTGCTATCAGCTGATATGGAGATACCACTGCACTGAAGGAGATGGTGAATCCAAAACCCTCCAGCTCTTCGAAACCTCACAAGGTACTCCTCCAGAGAAAGGGGAGCAAGCAAGGAGACCTGGCCAAGCCTGGAGCCAAGACCTCTTTTGTGTCCCTGGGTGATTCCTCCTCTGGAGTTTTACTAGAAAGCTACCATTGCCGCATCCTCTCAAAGGAATCGAGTTCTAACTACCATGATAATTTTTAAATGATCCTGGGTCTATCTGAACAGGTAGCTCCAGTTCAAAGGACTTTTCCCCCTTAGGCTATCATTGATTGATTGATCAAAGATCTTTTCACTTACTTTATAAGTGGGTTGGAATGGTTTAATAAATTTACTTAATCACTCCACCCTACATAAAGAAAAGGAAATAGGACCAGATGGTTAAGCACTTGTCCAGGGCCAGGCTCACACAGGGAGTAAATAGCAAAGATATTTAGACTTCTGACTTCTAGTTTTCCCCCCACTATACCACACTTCCTCCTTTTGTGTGCCATGCTCCCACTCTTGAACCTATTAATGGAATCTGATTATTGTGCTTACTATAAAAAATTGTTCCTTATAGAAAAAGTACAGACCTCAGCCCCTGTTCAATTCATTCAGCTCAGACAATCATTCACTTGCTATGCTTGGCCTTCTAACTCAGAGCCAGTGACTTCTGAAGAAATGGAAGGAACAGAAAAGGGCATTTTCCAGCTGGAGGTCATTAGACACCTATTTCCTTGTTTGCCTTTACTAAATCTCCTTGTAAAATAGAATCTATTAAAACAAACAAACAAACAAAATGAATAAACACAACCAGATGGTATGTGGTATAATGGAAAGAACATTAGCCTAGGAATCAGGAGACCTGGTTCTTGCCACAACTCAGGCATTTCCCACCTGTAAGTCACTAAAGCTCACTGAGCTTTACTTTCCTCAGCTATAAAATGGACCTAGGCGGCACAGTGGGTAGAACCCTAGATCTGGAGTCAGCAATATTGGAGTTGAATTATGGTTTCAAATACTAGCTGTGTGACCTCTGTTTGCCTCAATTTCCTCATCTGTTAAATAGGGATAACAATAGCACCTGCCTCACAGGGTTGCTGTGAAAATCAAATATGTATAATGCTTAATACAGAGCCTGGCACATAGTAGGTATTTAATAAATCTTTGTTAAAAATGTTTAATAAATCTTTGTTAAAAATTTAATAAATATTTGTTAAATAATTAAACAAAATATTCCCTTCTTACTTCAAATCTGTGAGCATTTGTTTTAATGATCTCTTTAGCTCTTAGTTTCTTCGTCTGTACAATGAGAGCATTTGTCTAGACTGGGGAAGCTGGGAAATGGATTTTTAAAAATTTTGATAACTATTTCAATATAAAGTCTTTCCTTTACAATATTACTATTTTAGTTTATAGTATTTATAATAGAATATTCTATTTTATATAATAGCATTATTCTGAGAGGGAGTTCATAGGTTTCAATAGACTTCTAAATGTATGTTGATATTATAAAAATTGTTAGGAACTCCTTGCTTGGATGGTCTATAAAATCCCTCCAGCTCTAAAATTCCATGATTTATGATTTGAAGAGGCACCCATTGCCAGAATAAGGGCAGACAGAATAGTGTAAATAGTGGCCAGAAGCCAGTAAATGATCATGAATAAATGACATGTAGGAACAATCCAGCCAGTGGGTGTCTGTGAGAAAAAAGAAAAAGAAGCAAGCATAGTACAAAGATACCTGGAGGAAGAGTTGGATGATTTGGGTTCTGGTCCTTGGCTCTGGCATCAACTAGCTATTTGAATTATCGTATTTACTGACCTAGGGGTCTGTCCAGAACAGGAAGCCTTTAATATGTAAAATTGTCTCTAGGTAGGATGGCACTTGTCTTGGAGACTATATGATTGCTAAAAGAGGTTAGATTCAGAAGATAATATAGTAATAGAGGCAGAGAAAGCACTTACTGAAAGGCAAAAATAGCCTTAGCATTTGTTGAATGAATGGATGAACAGGTAGGATGAACACTAAGGAGTGGGGAAAGATGGTTAGGGGCCATAATAAGAACTTCAGTGGTGAGGCAAGATGGTCCTGAACCCAGAGAAAGAATATTAAGCAATCAAATAGGTAAATGACTTCCTCACCTAGAAGACCAAAAATCAGGGAAAGGAGTAGCTAGGTGATGCAGTGAATAAAGAACTGTCCCTGAGGGAGGATCTGAGTTCAGATTTGACCTCAGACACTTGACACACTAGCTGTGTGACCTTGGGCAAGTCACTTAACCCCAATTGTCTTGCCTTTCCCCTTCCAAAAAAAAAATCAGGAAAAGACCCAAGAATGTTAGGGTAGCTGCTGAATTCAATTCAATTAAAAAAAATTTGACGCTGAAGATAGAAAGACCAAAGAAAAAAAAAGAAGCAGTTCCTTCTCTAAAGGAACTTTCATCACATGTACACAGACAAATTATTAATATTAATAATATTAATATACAAAATAATACAAAGTCCAGCTAGGTCTCCATCAATTTGAATAAAGAATCCTATGAAGGGTTGTATTACTTGAATTTGCACTGCATATTTCCACTGGGCTCAAATTAATGACCCTTTTCTACATAATTATAACTTCAAATACTGTAAATCTGAATACACAAAGACCTCATTCACAGGATTCATTATTCTCATTAATTGGACTTAGTGGTAATTTCAAGATGGAGAGAATGTAAGTACCTCGGATGATCTACAAAGACACCCACACTCACACCCCACACCCTTGCAGATACTATTTTAACCATTTTGAAGGAAGTTAGGGATCCCAAAGGTAGAAATGGGAAGGTAAAACATTCTAGAAATGGGAGACCACCTGTGTAAAAGCAGAGAGGCAGAAGATAGTCAACAAACATTTATTAAGTGCTGTGTGCCAGGCACTGTGTTGAGTAAGGCAAATCCATGGTCCCTCCTTTGAAGGAGCTCACATTCTAATGAGAGAGACAACATATAAACAACAATATACCTAGAAGATATACAGTTATCCCTGCCATATCACAGGGTGATAGGGGCGAGGCATCCCTGTGATCTGAAAAATCTGTGCAAATTTTTTTGATCCTCCTTTTGTAACAGAAAAGAAATCTGAATTATTATGGTATTGAAAGACAAAATAAAAAAAAAAGAAAGACAAAATATATTGATATTCTATAATACTATACATATGTTTTATGCATTTCTGAGTTTCTAAACCTTCTCTGTGTCTGCTGGTCTTTGCATGGCCTCTGTGCCTTCCATAAAACTTCCTCCAAATTCCCATCAGATTTCTTATGCTGACCTGCAATATATTGAAACTGCAATGGGGAAAGTCATGATGTGGAAGAGGTAACTATACAGAGTAAAAAAAAAAGAAATCTCAGAGTGGAAGCATTAGGAGGTTGGGAGTTGGGAGGGAAAGAAAGACATAGAGAGATATCTTTTAGAAGGTAGAATTTAGCTGAGTCTTGAAGGTAGGCAGAAGTGGGCAGTGAAGAACATTCCACGTATAAGAGATAACCAGTGAAAAGGCATGAAGTAGGGGATGGAGTATCATGTTTAAGGCTGAGCAAGATAGAATGTCTTATAGGGGGAATGGTTCATATACCAGTTTGACTGGAATATAGAGTGCTTAAAGGGGAATAATATGAAGTAAGACCCAAAAGGTGGGAGTTGGATTATGAATGGTGTTAAATGCCAGACTGAAGATTTTGAATTTTATTCTAGAAAGCCACTGAAGATCCTTGACTGGGGAGCTGAGAGCAGAAAAGGGGTAAATGGTCAGATCTGTGGTTTAAGAATATCAATTGGGCAGTTTTGTGGAGGAGGCAGGAATGTGATGGTAGGTAAGAGAAGTGCCATGGAGAGACCAAGAAGCTGGCATAGACTTTGTTTTTCTTTAATATTTTATTTTTCCCAAATACAAGTAAAAACAATTTAAACATTCTTTTTTTTTTTTCAAATTTTGAGTTCCAAATTCTCTCTCTCCTTCCCCTTCCCCCTTTGAGAAGGCAAGCCATTTGACATAGGTTATACAAGTAGTCATGCAAAACAAGTTTCCTTGCAAGTCATATTGGGAAAGAAAACACAGGCAAAAAAATCCCCAAGAAAAATAAAAAAATAAAGAACAAGTATCTTTGATCTGCATTCAGGCTCCATTAGTTCTTTCTCTGGAGATGGACAGTGCTTTCGTTTTAAGTCCTTCAAAATTGTCTTGGATAATTGTATTGTTGAGAATAAGTCATACGCAGTTGATCATCATACAATATTGCTTTACAGTGTATAATTTCTCCTGGTTCTTCTCATTCACTTTGCATCATCCCATGTAAATCTTTCTGGGTTTTTCTGAGAGTATCCTGGCGTAGACTTTGTATAACAGCTTCTGTTTGGCTAATCATGGGATGAAAAGAAAGTCCTTTGATTGGTTTTCAAAAAGGCCTGTCAGCATCAGCCACTTCAGATTCTTTCATTCACACTGTTAAGTGTCCAACTGTAAGAGAAAAAGCTGTATGACTTCCTCTTCCCTGGAGGCCCAGTGAAAGGGGCATGGTCCTTGGACTCTGCCCTTTTCTTTTTGGTTCTAGGTGGACGTAGTAACCTTGACTTGTAATACGTAGTCAAACCTTGACTATGTAGTAATCATGACCTTGTAAGCTGCAAAGTTTGAGAGGATACTTTGGCATGCATAGGTGGATTATCCAGCAGTCATGCCATATCCAGAAATGAACTTGGTGGGACCAACACTATGTGGGAAATGAGCTAAGCTGAACCTATACTTCCTAGAGAGTGAGTGTCCTAGGGGAAAATAAGCACTTCAAGGTTTCTAGAGGAAGCACTTGTACTTTGTTCAAGTCACGTCTTTGAAGTAAATCATCCAGGTTGTGCTTACTTAAGATGGATGCCCCCCCAACGCTTTGTCTTGGACCCTCTTCTCTCCTATATTATTTCACTGGATGATCTCATCCAACTCCTGTGAATTTTGTTATTATTTCTATGCTGATGGTTCTCATAGCTTATCCAGCCCTAATCTGTTCCCTAACCTTCTAACTCCCGTTTTCAACTACACATTTAGACATCTCAAACTGAATGTCTACATAAACATCTTAATTCAGTATGTCCCAAATTGAACTCATCTTTTCCTCAGTCCTCAGCCCTTCCCCTTCGAACTTTTCTATTTCTTTTAAGGACACTACCATCCTCCCAGGCTCACAACCTAGATATTTTACTTGAACCCTCACTCTCCATCACCCCTACCCCATATTCAATCTGTTGCCAAAACTTGTTGATGTTACCTTAACATCTCTTGTTTATGTCCGATTCTGTCTGTTATCAACCTGGTACAGGTCCTTGTCACCTCATTCTTGGACTATTACAATAGGCATGATGGAATTCTAATAAAGCTGCCCTCAGCCCCAATATTCCAACTTCATTATAGGTCTGGCCCCACTGAACAGCAGACCCGCTATACCTACCTAAACCCCCTCCCACCTGCCAATGTTCTAACTTTTTCATATATTCCCTCATTGCTCACTGGAACAGCAGGTGTGTTACTGAACTTTTAGATCCCACAGAAATAGCAGGTGTGTCCATGTGATGGGAACCCAGCTACTGCCTCTACCTAGTCATTGCCCCCAGACCTATTCCCACAGAAACAGGTGTGTTCTTGTATTCAATCACAATCACATCATTCATCTAGCCCAAAAGAGGACCATAACACCTAACCTTGACCAGATAAGAACACAATAGCTAGCCAATTAAAGGGCAGCACATTCAGAATGTTTAACCATGGAACCATAGATGAGACCCCTCCCCATTACCTAATTCCCTAAAAAACCCTTCTGCCTTTTGAATAGTCATAATTTCTGTTATATAATTGCATTTTTACCCTATAAAATCCATCTTGCTTTCTCTGAAGTTGCCAGTTTCTCTTAGAATTTATACAATAGATACATAGGATTCATGAGAGGCATCAGTCTCAATAAATGCCTATTGGAAGTGGTCTGCCTGAATTCTTTGAAGATGGTTCCACCACAACACATCATGAAACTGCAACAGTTTTTTGGGTGGGCAGAACCCTCACCTCAACAGTTTTTGGTGTCCCTGGGTTTAAACCACAACAGGTAGATGGATTGTTCCCTCACCTCAAGTCCACTCAGCTGTCAAATTAATCTTCCTAAAGCACAGATCTGACCATGTTACCCCCTATTCAATAAACTTTAATTACTCCCTTCCACTCCCAGAATCAAGTATAAAAATATCTCTATCATTCAAAGTCATTCACAACCTAGCCTCCTCTTACCTTTCCAGTCTTTTTATACCTTACTCTTCCCCATCCCCCTAAACGCACTCTTCAATCCAGTAACACTGGTCTCTTTGCTGTTTCTTGAGCAAATCTCTGAGTCCAGGCATTTTCATTGGCTGTCTTCCATACCTGGAATACTCTCCCTTCTCCTCTCTGTCTCCCGACCTCCCTGGCTTCTTTCAAGTCCAAGCTAAAATCCTATCTTCTACAGGAAACCTTTCCCAATCCTTCTTAATCCTGGTACCTTCCTTCTGTTGATTATTTCCTATTTATCCTGCATATAGTTTGTTTACAGATAATTATTTACATGTTATCTCCTCTATTAGACTTTGAGCTCCTTGAGGACAGGACTGGATTTTATTTTTATGTATTTAGCACATAGTGACTAGCTTACAATAGATGGTTAATAAATGCTTATTGGTTTACTAATTTTGTCTATGAGAATGAATGAGAGCAAACTCACCACATTAAGATGAGATATATCTGTATAGTAAAGTTCTCTCTTTCTTAGATTTTTGGTATCTTCATGAAGAAGCTGACTCCTGGGGTAAGTGAAAAAAAAAGATGTCAGTAAATGGGAACACTAGCTAAGAAGACTCAAACATAGCTCTATTCATATTCCATTGAAAACTAAGAATTCTTACCACTTACTATAGGTAGGCTTTTAGTTTATGTTTTGTAATTTTCCATTGTTTTATTATTTTGTAATCTCCAGACCTGTTTCCCTGAACTTATTAGCAGATACTGTTTTTCCCTAGTAGTAAACACCTTTAAAGAATGGATTGCAGGATTTCTGGAGGCAAGGCCGAGATGGCAGAGTAGAGGAAGCAGATGAGCTCTCCCAACATTCCCCACCAAACAACTTTAAAACAATACCTCAAATCAAACCCTAGAGTGGAAAAGCCAACAAAAGGTCAGGGTGAGATATTTTTTCCAACCCAACAAAACTTAGTAGATCAGAAAGAGTGTGACACTGAGGTAGAGGTAGGACTGCAACCCATGTGTTGTCAACACCAGTGGCGGGCCTCAGAGGCAGAAGTAGCAGCTAAGGATCTCTCAAACTAGAGATATTGAACAATTGAACAGAATTGAACAGAAAGGGACTACAGGGGACTCCTCTGCTAGCACTGGGCACAGGATAGGGTACTGTTTGGCAACTCCACTGCTGATATACACTCCTAGGTCACAGTTCTAGGATGAAGAAGAGAATTTGCTATCCCAAGGGAGTAGGCACCCTAAGGAACAACAAAGCTTATGATCACAATGGAGAGGTGACCATTACTTTTCCTGGATCACACCACTTTAGAAGCAATGAAAACTTCCAAATCCCAAAACTAGCTCTGAAAATAGCAGTATGAAAAAGCCTGAAACTTAGGATAGTGCCTCCACGTCCACTCTAATAATAGAGTCAAACTTTAACATAAAATACAAAATCAAGAAATGAACTGGAAAAAAATGAGCAAAAACAAACAAACAAAAAAAAAGAACTCAAGCCTAAAAAACTACTATGGTGACAGGGAAGATCAAGACACAAACTCAGAAGCTGACAGTGGTGTCAAACTATCTACAAGCAAAGCCTCAAAGAAAAATGTGAATTGATCATATACCCAACAAGAATTCCTGGAAGATCTAAAAAACATGTTCAAAATCAAACAAGTATGGTAGAGGGAGAAGAAATGAGAATGATGCAAGAAAATTATGAAAAGATAATTAACACCTTGTTAAAAGAGGCACACACACAAATACTGAAGAGAATAACACCTTAAAAAACAGAATCGGTCAAATAGAAAAAGGGCACAAAATTATTCCTTAAACATTGGAATTGAGCAAGTGGAAGCTTATGACTACATTAGACATCAAGAAACAACAACAACAAAAACAACACCAAAAGAATTTTTAAAAATAGGAGGAAATGTGAAATATCTCATCAGAAAAGTAACTGATCTGGAAAATAGATTGAAGAGAGATCATTTAAGATTATTTGACTCCCTGAAAGCCATGCTCCAAGAAACTGTCTAGACATCTATTCAATTTTAAAGGAAAATTGCCCTGATATCTTTGAACTAATGGGTAAAATAGAAATGGAAAGAATCCACTGATTCCCTCCAGAAAGAGATCCCAAAATGAAAACTCCCAGGAATATTATAGTCAAATTCCAGAGCTCCCAAGTGAAAGTTAAAATACTTCAAGTAGTGAGAAAGAAACTGTTCAAATATTGTGGAGCCACAGTCAGGATCACATGAGTTTTAGCAGCTATGATGTTAAAGGAGTAAAGAGGTTGGTATACAATATTCTGGAAGGCAGAGGAGTTAGAATTACAATTAAGACCAGCAAAACTGGTTATAATCATTCAGGGGGGAATGGATAATTAATGAAACAGGACTTTCAAGAATTCCTAATGAAAAGACCAGAGCTGAATAGAAAATTTGACTGTCAAATACAAGACTCAAGAGAAGTATAAGAAGGTAAACATGAAAGAGAAATCACAAGGGACTCAATAAGTTTAAAATATTTACATTTCTATATGGGAAGAAGACAGATGTAACTTATAAGACCTTTATTATTGTTAGGACAGTTAAAAAGTCTCTATGTAGACAGAGGGTATAGATGTAAATCAATTATTTTGGGATGATCTTAAAAAAAAAAAAAAGAAAAAGTGAAAAAGAGAGATGCCCTGGGGGAAGAAGAAAGAGAGAGAGAAACAATGTGGAATTTTATCTCATCAAAAAAGATTCATAAAAGGAAGAGTTTTTACAATGGAATGAGAAATAGTGGGGGGAAAGAGAAGGCAATACTCAAGTCTCATTCTTATCTTAATTGGTTCAAAGAAGGAAGGGTACATACACACAAACACACACATATGTACAGAGTTGGAATTTGACTATAATATTCCTAGGAGTTTTCATTTTGGGATCTCTTTCTGGAGGTGATCCCTCCTACTTCCCTACTGGGTTCATAGCTTTCTATACCCAAATGAATGTGTGTGTACATATACATGTCTAAGTGTGTGCACACACATGTATTTATGTGTGTAAACATACATACACCCAGGTGTGTATGCACACATGCACACACATGCATATACTCAATTGGGTATATTAATCTGTTTTATCCAACAGGGAAGTAGGAGGGGAAGAGAATAAGGTAAAGAGGAGAGTGATAAAAGAAAGGACATATTAAGGGAGATAGTGGTCAGAACCAAAATAGATTTTTGAGGAATGATAACATAAAAAAGAGAAAATGAGATGGAGGGAAATGTGGACAGTAATCACAACCATGAATGTGATTAATTCATCCATAAAACAGAAGCAGAATCCAACAATACATCGTTTACAAGAAACACAGGTGAAAACAGAGAGACATACAGAGTTAAAATCAGGAGCTGAAGTAGAATCTATAATGCTTCAGATGAAATAAAAAGGCAAGAGTAGCAATCATGATCTCAGAGAAAGCAAAAGCAAAAATAGACCTAATTAAAAGTGATAAGCAGGGAAACTATATCTTGCTAAAAAGCACCATAGACAATGAAGTGCAATAAATACTAAACATATATGCACTAAATGACATAGCATCCAAATTAAAGGAAAAGTTAAATAAGTTACAGGTGGATAGAGCAAAATTATTCTAGTAAGGCACCTCAAGTTTCTCCTCTCAGAGCTAGATAAATTTTACCACAAAATAAATAGGAAGCAAGTTTGAGTAGAATTTTAGAAAAGTTAGTTTTGATAGATAGACCTTTGGAGTAAATTGAAAGGCGTATGCCTTTTTTTCAGCTGTACATGGCACCTTCACAAAAATTGCCCATGTTTTACAGCATAAAAACCTCACAACCAATTGCAGAAAAACAAATATTAAATGCACATTTTCCATACCAAAATGTAATAAAAAGCACATTCAATAAAAGGCTATGGAAGCATAGGTTAAAAATTGGAAACTAAATAATCTAATCCTAAAAATTAGTGGATCAAAGAACAAATCATAGAAACAACCAATAATTTAATTAAAGAGAATGACAAAAATGAGACAATATACCACAGTTTGTAGGTGAAATCAAAGCAGTATTTAGGGGAAATTTTATTTCTTTAAATAGGCATATCAATGAAAGAGCAATCAGATCAGTAAACTAGAAATGCAAGTAAAAAAATTAGTTCCCAATTAAACATCAAAAATGGAAATCCTAAAGATCAAAAGAGAAATTAATAAAGTAGAAAGTAAAAACCCTTTGAACTAATAAACAAAACTAGGAGCTAGTTTTGTGGGGAAAAATCCCAAAGAAAATAGACAAGCCATTGGTTAATTTGATTTTTAAAAAGAAAACCAAATTTTCAATATTAAAAAAGAAAAGGTTGGGGCGGCTAGGTGGCGCAGTGAATAGAGCCCCGGCCCTGGAATCAGAAGGACCTGAGTTCGGAGCCGGCCTCCGACACTTAATCCGCACAAACAAAAACCTAGCCGTGTAACCTTGGGCAAGTTACTTAACCCCAATTGCCCTAAAGGGGCGGCTAGGTGGCGCAGTGAGTAAGAGTGCCGGCCTCGGAATTTGGATGACCCGAGATCAGATCCGGCCTCAGAAAATGAGCACCCACGCATAAATCAAATGACTAGCCGTGTAACCTTGAGCAAGTTACTTAACCCCAATTGCTTTAAAAAAAAAAAAAAAAGAAAGAAAAGGTTAATATATCACCAATGAAGATGAAATTAAAGGAATTATTAGGAGTTATTTTGCCTAATTATATTCCATTAAAACTGAAAATCTTAGTGAAATGTATGAATATATGCATATAATATAAATTGTCTCGATTGATAGAAGAGGAAACAGAATACTTGAACACTTCTATCTTAGAAAAAGAAATTGAACAAGCCACAAATGAGCTTCCTAAGAAAAATATTCCCAGGACCAAATATATTTACAAATAAATCCTATGAAACAGTTAAGGAACAATTAATCCCAATACAATATAAACTATTTGAAAACAATAGGTAAAGGTTTTTTTTCTCCTATTTCACAAATATGGTCTTGATCTTAAACCAAAGAGAGTAAAAACAAAGAAAGAAAACTATTGGCCAATTTCCCTAATTGCATGTTGCAAAAATTTTAAGTAAAATAATAGCAAGGAGATTACAGCAATATATCACAAAGTTCATAGACATGACCAAGTGAGATTCACTTGGAATGCAAATCTGGTTCAGTAATAGGAAAGCTATAAGCATAATTGACTCTATCAATAGCAAAACTAAGAAAAATCACATGGTTATCTCAATAAATACAGAAAAAGCTTTTGACAAAATACAACACTTGTCCCTACTAAAAACACTAGAAAGCACAAGAATAAATGAAGTCTTTCTTAAAATGATAAGTAGTATCTAAAACCAAGAGTGATTCATTTGTAATGGAAATAAACTAGAAGGCTTCCCAATAAGATCAAGGCTCAAACAAGGATGGCTATTATCACCACTATTATTAAATGTTGTATTGGAAATACTAGCTATAGCAATAAGACAGGCAAAAGAAATTGAAGGACTTAGAACAGGCAGTGAGAAAACAAAGCTATCACTCTGCAAATTATATAATTATAAACTTTGAGAACTTTAAAAAATCATTTAAGACTATTTGACTCCCTGAAAGCCATTCACTAGTTGAATCAATTATCAACTTTAGCAAAGTTGTAGGATATAAAATAAGCCCTTATAAATCATCCTCCCCATCCAACAAGATGAGATTGAAAGATAAATTCTAGTTAATGTAACTTTAGACATTATAAAATATTTGGGAGTCTACCTGCCAAGACAAACCCAAGAGCTATATGAACACAAGTCTAAAATACTTTTTACATAAATAAAGACAGATCTAAACAATTGGAGAAATATTTATTGCTCATGTATCATCTTAGCCAATATAATTAAAAATGACAATCCTACCTAAATCAATTTGCTTATTCAGTTACATACCAATTAAACTATAAAGAATTATTATATAGAGTTTTAAAAATAACAACAAAAATAATCTAGATGAACAAAAGGTGAAGAATATTAAGAGAATCAATGGAAAAATGTGAAGGACGTTGTCTAGTAGTACCAGATTTCAAACTATATTACAAAATGGTAATCATCAAAACAATCTGGTACTTGTTAAGAAATAGAGTGGTATATCAGTGGAATAGATTAGTACACAATACATAGTAGTAAATGACCATAGTGATTTAGAGTTTGATAAACCCAAAGACATAACCTTTTGGGGCAAGAATTCACCATTTTACAAAAATTGCTAGGAAAACTGGAGAGCAGTTTGACAGAAACTGAGCAGAGACCAACATCTTACAACATATACCAAGATACAGTCAAAAATAGTTGCTTTAGACATCAACAGTGATATCATAAGCAAATTAGTAGAATTTGCAAGTTGTTAGGTCTATGGAAAAAGGAAGAGTTTATGACAAAAGAAGAGATAGAGAGGATCATGGAAATAAAATGCATAATTCTGATTACATGAAATTAAAAAGATTTTACAGAAACAAAGCCAATGAGGCCAAAATTAGAAAGAAAGCAGGAAACTGGGGAAAAAATTACATCAAGTTTCTTTGATAAAGGCCTCATTTCTTAAATACATAAGGAACTGAGGCAAATTTATAAAAAACAAGAGCCACTTCCCAATTGATGGTCCAACGACATGAATAGGCAGTTTTCAGAACAAATCAAAGCTATGTATAGTCATATGAAAAAAAATGCTATAAATCACTATTGATTAGAGAAATGCAAATTAAAGTAACTCTGAGGTACCAACCCACAATTATCTGATTGACTAACATGACACAAAAGTAAAATAATAAATACTGGAAGAGTTGTGAAAAAATAGGGACATTACTGTCCTGTTGATGGACTTGTAAAGTGGTCCAACCATTTGGGAGGAGAATTTGCATCTACGCCCAAAGGTCTATAAAAATATGCCTACCCTTTGACCAAGCAGTAATACTACTAGCTCTGTATCTCAAAGACATCAAAGGAAAAGGAAAAAGACCTATTTGTACAAAATATTTAAAACAGTTCTTTTTTGGTGGCAGAGAATTAGAAACTTAAGGGATGCTCATCAAATGGGGAATAGCTAAATGAATTGTGGTTTATGATTGTGATGGAATACTATTGTGCTACAAGAAATGATGAGCAGGATATTTCAGAAAAACCTGGGAAGACTTATACGACCTGATGTAAAGTGCAGTAAACAGAACCAAGAGAACATTGTGAATAGTAACAGCAACATTGTAACAATGATCAGCTGTGAAAGACTTAGCTACTCTGATCAATATAATGATGATCACCAAGACAATTCAAAGGACCCAAGTTGAAAAATGAAACACACTTTGCAGATCTTATACTGGATTGTATGCTGTCTTTGGAGGGGGGGGGGAGGGAGGAAAGGAAAATTTGAAACTCAAGGAATTATGGAATTATGAATCTTGTAAACCAAAGGTAAACAAACAAATTAATAAAAAAAAAGAAAAGAAAAACAAAACAACTCCAGAGAGAAATCTGATGTACTTTGACTGCAGATTGAAGCATAATTTTTTTACTTTCTTTGTGTTTCTTGCTTTTCATTATTTTTTTTACAACATGACTAATATAGAAATATGTTTTGCATGACTTCATACGTATTTCATATTGCTTTGTTTTCTCAATGAGTGGAGGAGGTGCAGGAGGGAAGGAGAGAATTTGAAACTCAAAGTTTACAAAAATAAACACATTTATATTTAAAAAGAATGGATCACATTAAGAGACAGTAGGGCATAGGAAGAAGTTGGGAACCCTCATCTTGTTCCATAGGTGATCTAGAAAAACGGAAATCTAGACTGAATAAAAACAATAATAACTCACATTCACATAATAGTAGCTAGCATTTACATAGCACTTTAACATTTGCAAAGCACTTTACATGTCTTATCTCATTTAATACTTACATCAATACTAGGAGGTAGGTTTTATCATTATCCTATTTTTACACTGAGGTTAAGAGAGATAAAACTAATTATTTTGAGTCACAGCTTATAAGTGACTGAGTAATAATTTAAACTCAGTGAGGTCTTCTTGACTCCAAGTCTGGCACTATCCACTATGCCTCCAAGTTTCCACATGGTATAAGCTTGATAGTGGGTTTTCCTTACACCAACCCTGTAAGGTAGACAATGTTATCATTCCCATTTTACAGATGAAGAGACTAAGTGGTAAAAGGCTTGAGCTTGAAACCTGCCTCACACATTTGTACTGGTGAGACCCTGGGCAAGTCACTTAACTTTACTCAGCCTCAGTTATCAGTAAAATGGGGATAAAGATATCACTTATCTCCCAGTTTTTGGTGAAGATAAAAAAAAAGAATATATGCAAAGATTTGCTTTGCAAACTTTAAAGGGATATACAAATGTTAGCAATTAGTATTATTAAGAGACTTACCTGGGGTAACATATTCATTAAGTTCCAGGGCCAAAACTTGCTCTTTCCATAACACCATGCTACCTCTGAGTCTAGAGGTACCCTGGACAGAACTGTTGTATTTGTGCAATGTTTAATAATGGTATTCTGCTGGCAAAGGACTCAGATTCAGGAGCTTCCTGGGAAGGGAATAACAGAATCTTTGGTGGCCTGGATGGAAAACAATAAAATGACTCATCCCAAAGCTTTGTTTTTGATGAGCAAAGCAGAATTAAAGTAGCTCAAAAGAAATGCAAGATGTGCAAATTTAGAGAATCCACCCCAAATGTTCACGTGAACTCTGTGTGCCTCACCTGTGGTAGAGCCTTGCAAGCTCATATTGGTCTGATCAGCCACAGTCAGAAGCACTGTAACTACCACAGTAATGAATGGAGCTCCTGAGGCTGAGAGCTGATTTTTTTCTTTGAGTAGCTCCACCATTCTCTAGGGCATTGCTTAGAGATCCTTGGGAAAGCCAGGAGGGGATACTTAAGATCATTCCTGCCATTGTTTCTCCTTCTGCCAGGATATCTTACATTAATAGTGGAAGTAGTGAAGTCCCTACAGCCCTCAAGATCTCTCTGTGAGGAGGGGGTCTTTGATAGAATGGAAAAGTGAGACACTGGAAAAAATTACTTTAGTGGAGACGTTTACAGAGAGAAACAATTCCAATCTCACTTCTTCCAGAAGATATCTCCATTTTGTTTACTTTATTTTTGTGTCACATCTTAGCCCCATTGACATGTTGCTTGGGTGATGTTCTGCTGTGGGGTTGTTCCAGGGGTGTGCTGAAGCCGGTGTCAGCCAGTTAGCAGAGCAGATTGTTAAATTTTCAGTTTAAGCATTTTTATATCTCAGGAATTGAAAAACAATACAAAGCAGGGCAGCTAGGGGGCACAGTGGATAGTGTCAGACCTGGAGTCAAAAAGACTAGAGTTCAAATCTAAGCTCAGCCGGTTACTAGCTATGTGGTCCTGGGCAAGTCACTTAACCCTGTTTATCTCAATTTTCCCATCTGTAAAATTAGCTGGAGAAGGAATGGCAAGCCACTCCAGAATTTACCAAGAAAATGCCAAATCCGGTCACAAACAGACACGACTGGATAACAACCAATCAAGGCTTGATTTATTTTCTTTGTGATTGTCTAAACTTAAGAAAGAAATGGAGAAAATAATGCAGATTAGATTTAAAAGTGTGCCCTGCAAATTTTTTTGAGAGGTGGTTGTTATTTATTGCAATACCCTTGTTTTTTTTTTCTTTTTCTCTTAACTAGTTTATAATCTCAAGGAGAGAATATACATCTTCAATCTCTCTCTTCTTCTTTCCTCATCCCCAATAGAGCACCAGAATCTCAAAGATGGAAGGTATTATGGAAGCCACTTGGTCTCACCTTCCCTGAACCAGCAATCTCCTCCACCAACAAGTAGTCATCCAGACTTTGATTACAGAGGAAAACTCTATCTCCTGAGAAAAACCTATTCCACTTTGGCGTAAATCTAATTTTCAGGAAATTTAGGGCACAAAGTAGAAACAACCAATTCCCTGATTCTACAGATTTTACCACCATGTCTCAACTGCTTCTTGATTCAGCCCTTCTGGGCCTCTTTTCCCAGAGGTAAAATATTTCTGTAACTTCCATTTTGGGGAAGAGCCCTCATTCTTTGAACTTAGCCACTATGTCCCACTCTGATATATTTTCCCTCCACTTCAGCTTTTCAGCTTCTCTTTAATGTGTTTCTTCCTCCTTTAGAATGTAAGATCCTTAAGAGCAAGTTCTGGCTTTCTTTTTCCTTGTATTTTTATCCCACAAGACAAATGCTCACAATAAGGTCAGAAGAAGTGATACAAGGACACTCTCAAGGTCTCTCTGAACTTTGGAATTGATTGCATGTCATGGAGGACACTGGCAAAGGACTGCCTGAGATGGCATCCCCACATCAAAGAAGGTATTGGGCTCCATGAGCAAAACCAAATTGAAGTAGCTCAAAAGAAACCCAAGATTTGTAAACTTAGAGAATCCACTCCAGTTGTTCACATGGGCTATTTGTGCCCGACCTGTGGTAGAGCCTTCCATGCTCACATTGATCCGATCAGCCATAGTCCGACACACTGTAACTTGACTCTAACACAATGCTGTCACTTTGATTCTCTCCAAGAACCAAGTACAACAACAACAACACAACAACAACAACAATTGACAGTCCCACTACTTACTGTAGGCCCTGGCACATAGTAAGCCTTTAATAATTGCTTGATTGAGTGCTATACACTTAGTAGGGTCAGGACACAGGGACTTAGACTAAGACTGTGGCTTCTCCCACATACCTTCCCTGCAATGTGACACTAAGGGACCCAGCTTTTCTCTACTTCAATTACAATTTATTTCTAGTTCAGAAAGTCTAGGAATGAAAAATGCTTGGCTATAACTTAAAATCTTGCAGTTGTATGACACACCTGCTGTTTAGCCCTAATAAGATTCATGATTAGAAAGGTTCAGGAAGCAGAGGAAAGGAAGTAAGGCAGCCACGTTTCTTAGGTTCTCATCTGTCTCTCTAGGTTTCTTTTCCTCCCTTCTCTTGCCATATTTCAGAATGATTTTTTCCCTCCTTACTTGCACCCTAACCAATTAGATCTTTGTTCCTGTTCACTGCAGATCCTTTTTAATTCCTTTGGTTGATCTGTAAGTGAGCAAGAGGCAGGTTCCTTCCACCCAGAGTACCAAGCTTATTCTGTTCTAAGAGTTAATGAGTTCTACCATTTCAGTTTTTTTCTGACCACTCCTACAACAAAGGACCAGCTATGCATGTAAATTTTGTCATTAACATTTTCAGAGTGGGCTTCACATTCTGGGTAGGAGAAGGCTAATGCAAATTGCTTCTCTCTCTCTCTCTCTCTCTCTCTCTCTCTCTCTCTCTCTCTCTCTTTCTCTCTCTCTCTCTCTTTCCCTCTCTCTCTTTCCCTTTCTCTCTGTCTCTCTTTCTTTCTCTCTCTGTGTCTCTGTCTCTGTCTGTCTGTCTGTCTGTCTGTCTGTCTCTCTCTCTCTGTGTCTCTCTCCCTCTTTCTTTCTCTCCCCTGCCCTGCCCATTTCATTAGTTATCAGGAACCTTCAAAATTCTGCTGGCAAATTAATGAATAAACGAAACAATATGATATTGTTCTATTCACAATTACTGATCCTAGACATGAAAATGGGATGCAGTCTGTTCCAACTTAAGGACATATAGCTGTGCTGTTCTCAAGAGGGACAGGGACCCCTGGGACAGATGTACTTGGCAGATTCCCAAGAAAACATACTGTATTGAGACTGCTCTACAAAGAAGGTTCCTTAAGATCTGTGCTTAATTCAGTGGACACCAAGGACATCCATTTATTGAGGACATTAGGAGCAAGTAACTCCAGTGACAACAAACCAAGGAATGAAAATCTAGGAAAGATGTTTGCTGAATTTTAAAGGAGGGTGAAAAGAATTGATTTCATTGTGATTCCTGTGATATAATACCAAGGTGAAGGTAAATCAGAGAGGTTCACCTCTTACAGGAAGTTTTCCTAGATTCCTCTAAGAAGAATGCCAGGGATAACAAAACTCAGAAAGAGCTGTAGCCAGCAATGAATTCCAAATTCCTGCTCCCACTCCTCAGTGTAGCAACATTGGAGGTAAGAGGAAGAACCAAGAAGAGACAAGATCCTAACAGAGATAAGACAGAACTATTCATCCTTTATTTTGCTTTCCTACCCCCTCCCCACCTACACTCCCCCCATCCAGGATGCTTAGGAAGGATCCTGAAAGGATAGAACTAAAGTGGTTAAAGTGGAGTTGAAGCCTAAAGTAAGTGATGGTAACAGGGTGCCTATGTTCTTTCATTAGGTACTGAAGGAACTGGTAATTCTGATTGGTGTAATTCTATTAGTGGTCTTTGAAAAGTCATGGAGAAAGGGAGAGGGAGATTCGTCCACTATGGAATAATGGTTGGATGGCACTTTAGAAGTTATCTAGTCTGACCTTTTCATTTGACAGAGGAGGAAATTGAAGTCTATAAAGGACAAGGTACTTTTTCTAAGGTAATAAATATAAAAAACTGGGACTCAAACTCAGGTCATTTGACTTTGCATCTATTTTTCATGCCTTTGTACTAGGATGCTTACAGAACAGAGGACAGGTAAATGTCATTCAGATTTTCAGAAATGGAAAGTGGAAAAAAAATCAGAATGATATCTCTTTAAGCCTTGACATCAATCTCTGGGAAAACTCTAAAGCATATCATTAGAGGGATATGTTGTGAGCATTTAGAAGGAGAAATGGGGATTACTTAGAGTAGGGGGTTCTTAACCTGTGCTTGATTTCAGGAAGGATCTGTGAACCTGTATGGGACAAAATCACACCTTTCCCCCCCTACTTATCTCTAACTAAAATTTAACATTTCCTTCATTATGAATCCAGGCAATCAAATGTTATTCTGAGAAGATATCCATGTGCTTCACCAGATTGCCCAATGGGTCCTTGACACAACACAAGTTATGACCTTCTTATATAGAGTCAATGTGGCTTCGCCAAAAATGCCAAACTAACCCAACTTCCTTTTCTGACAGTTTATCAACTTGTAGATCAGGGAATTTGAACAAAACATTTGATAAAAACCTTCGTGTTTCCTGGTACACAAGATGGAGAAGCATAGGCTGCTAGATGATAGTACAGTCAGATCAGTTCAGAACTGGTTAAATGACCTCACCTAAAACATATTCAAAATTGTTGTTCAATAATTTTTCAGTTGTGTCCAACTCTTTGTGACCCCATTTGGAGTCTTCTTGGCAAAGATACTGAAGTGGTTTGCTATTTCCTTCTCTGGCTCATTTTACAGATGAGGAAACTGAGGCAAACAGGGTGAAGTGACTTGCCCAGGGTCACACAGCTAGTGTCTGAGACTGCATTTGAACTCATAAAGATGGGTCTTTCTGACTCCAACCCTGGTGCCCTATCCACTATACCCCCTAGCCATCCCTATATTAATATGTGGCCCATGCCAGCTTGGAAGAAAATTTCTAGTAGAGTGTCCAGGAATGTCTCCTTGGCTTTGCCTCCTGTAACATTTCCATCACAGACTTGGATAAAAGCACAATTGGTTTACTGGTCAAATTCATAGTTGGCACAAAGATGACAGAGATAGTAGAGGCAGAGGCAGTGTTCAAAAAGATCTCAATAAGATTGGATGAAGAGCTGAATCTAATAAGTGAAATCTAATAGGAATAAGTATAAAGAAGTAGGACAGGGGTTAGTAGATAGTGTGCTAGACCTGGAGTCAGGAAGGCTTTGGTTTAAATTCTGACTGTGACTTACTAGGTGTGACCCTGGGCACTCTCCATACTCCATAGGCAACTCCCTAGGACTTATCTCCTAAGTCACAGATCTACTATGATATTTGTTGTTATCATGGGCCTTAGGCAACTCCCTAAGACTTGTCTATATGTCAGAGACTATTGCCACAAAAGGTGGCAGAGGGAGTTCCCCAAGCTGAGAAAATCACAGATTCTTCCCCTATTCACAAAATGCAAAGTTCATACAGTCATAGATTTAGCATTGAAACAGACTTGGTAGGTCATCAAGTACAAGTCCTCATTTACATATGGGTAAACTGAGGCCCACGGAAGTGAGGTAATCTACACAAACAATTGGTATAAATAAGATTTGATACCAGGTCTCCTGACTGCATATCACAGCAAGGAATAGAAACTACTGATCATGCTTGGTTCTAGTGGCTTGAAGCCCATTCTCATTTGTTGTGGGGGGGGAGGAGCAGATAGGAGACAAATGTCCAAACACAGTTTCTGGGGAGGCAGCAGTGAGAGGTGGTGAGGAAGAGGAAGAGCGGGGCAAGGCAATGGAAGAGCTCGCTCCAGGCCCATCTGGCAGCTTTCTATTTTAAGGACTTATTCTTGCTAACTAAGCTGCTGAAGGATTGCTAACGATGTCAATGTCCTCTAAATATGGCACCCGGGGCCAAAGGTCTGGTCATTCTGCCCTAGTTACTGCTATGCTCTAGAGCCATCAGTCTTTATCCTAACATGCTGCCTGCACTTGGATTAAGGCAAACAGCTACACAAGGACATGATGGGGGTAGGTGAGACTAGATAGCCATTCTTTTGAGAAAGAGTAGGGAGTTTTAGGGAATCATAAAGCTCCAAATGTCAGCAGGGTGATAGGGCAGGCAAAAACTTCATGCAATCTTGGTCTGGATTAAGAAAGTCACAGAACTCAGAGAGAGGGAGGTGATAGTCCTGCCTTACCCTTTTCAAGGTGAGATCATATTGTGAATATTCTGTTTTTTCCTGGTTGTCTTATTTTAGAAAGATCTTATCAAGCTGGAGAGCATAGACAGGAGGCCTATCAAGAGGGAACTCTAGCCATGCTATTCAAGTTTTGGTTGAAGTACTTAGGATATTTAGTCTGAAGAAGAAACATGGCTGGGATGGGGCAAAGTGACATATATAGAGTATTGGAAATTTAGAATCTGGCATTTCAAGTCCTATGGGACTCTGGGCAAGTCATGTAATTGATATGCACATCAGTTTCCTCATCTATAAAATGGAGCACCAACTTTCCAGGGTTGCTGTGCAAATCAAATGATGTGATGTAGATAAAGCACTTTGCAAATCTTAAAGAACTAGATTATTATGGCATGATAATATTTTAAAGCATTTGCAGGAAGTATTAGATTTATTCTGCTTGGCATAAAGAGGTAGAACTAAGGAGCAATGGGTAGACGTTGTAGAGAAAGAAGTTTAGGTTTGACATACAGAAAAACTTAATTCAACAAAATGCAAAAGTGGAACAGATTGCTTCAGGAAGCCATGATTTATCCACTACTGGAAGTGGGATGAATGCTGTGCTCAGTATTCCATAGAGGGAATTCTTGATCAGGTGCAATTTGGAATAGATGCCCTCTAAGTTGTTGTGTGACTCTGGGCAAGTCACTTAACCTTTGTTTGCTTTAATTCACCAAAGAAGCAAATAGCAAACCACTTCATTATCCTTTGCAAGAAAACCCATGGAAAGTATTCTGGTCCATGATGTCATGAAGAATAGAATGTGACTGAATGACTGAATAATAGCAAAAAGTCCCGTTGAGTTCTGGTTCTGAGAGTCTCTGAAATCTCACTCCAGTTCATTTTTCACCCAAGGGAATAGCTTTTAATGAGTAAGTCTTCAAAACAGAACAAAACATCTCCTTATAGATTTTTTTTTTTGCTCTCCATTCCTCCAAACAGGAATACGATGTAAAATATCAAACTCACCTTAAAGCATACCCTGGGGTTGTTCCTGTGTGGTATCTGTTCATTGAGGCATGAGCTCTGTGGGTGACAAGTCACTTGGGAAGTCAGCTCCTTCAGGAAAGGATAGGAGACACCCTGTCTCCTGGTGCAGTGCCTTAACAGTTCTACGTTGGGGTGAGGGGAGGGGGATATGAGCCTTCCCAGAACCTAAAAGCCCCTGAATTCTGATTTCTTAAACCAGCTTAAAGGTTCTAAATGCTTTGGGCAGACCAGGTTTGAGAAGGTATCCAAGTACACTGTGAAGATTGGCCTATCTATGCCATTAGGCTTTTCGAGAGGTCCAGAGAGGTCTTGGTCCCCATTTCTCTCAGGCTGGTAATGATAAACTTCCAGCCTTAGGGAAACTTCCTTCGGGGCTGCTGTTCTGATCTTATCTGGAGTGACTCCCTCCCATATGTGAACACTCCAAGTCCTCCACTCTCTTATATCTCTATACACATAGCTTCTTATAGGGACTAGAGTTCCCGGTCTTATCTCTTTCTCTAAATAGTAGCCGAGATATGCCAAATACACAGATAAGTATCGTTCCAAATAGAGTGTGAAAGTACACAAAGGCGGTCCCCACCGAGCAGGCATCTAATTCATCTTCACATCCTCCCTAGCTAACCTTGCATAATGTCTTGTACAGAATAGGTTTCACTGAATATTCATCGAGCTTAATTTGCATCGAAATGGTTATTTTCCAGTGACCAAGTCCTAAGGAAAACATCTGAAGAGGTTGGGAAAGCTATTTCATTTCATGTTGTCTCCATGGAAATACCCTCCATGCTGTGTGTGGGGCAGGAGCATTGCCTCCAGACCTGGGTTTGACTCCCAAGTTTGACTCTGCCTGTGTGACCTTGGGTAAATTATTTAATCTTTTTGGACCTCTGTGGTCCCTTCCACCTCTGTAGAACTCTTATAGGGGTGGGAAGCTGTGGCCTCGAGGTCACATGTAGCCCTCTAGGCCCTCAAGTGCGGCTCTTTGATTGAATCCAAACTTTATAGAACAAATCTCCCCTTAATAAAAGGATTTGTTCTGTAAAACTTGGACTCAGTCAAAAGTCTTCACCCAAGGACCTAGAAGGCCACATATATAGCCTCAAGGTGGCAGGTTCTCCACCCCTGTCTTATATTATTGCTTTAGTGGATTGCCCACTAGATAAGCAGGACTTTCACCTTAGATTATGTGAGAAGGTGGGAGTCAGGAAGGATCTACTGACAGCTCATTGGTTCTTTCTGGCAGGTCAGAGGCCCATATTTATAAATGGGTCGGAATGACCAAAGGAAAGTCAAGAAAAGTCAGTCTGAGAACAGGTCACAGGGCAAGAAAGTTCTTCATTTGAAATCTCGAAGCAAAGATGTTAAAGTGAATGAATATTGGGTTTCCTATTGGGTATCCAATTGGATATCTTTGTGGTGACAAAGAACTGGAAATTACAGGGTACTCATCAATTGGGGCATGGCTTAACAAGTTGTGGTACATGAATGTGATGGAATACTATTGTGCTATAAGAAATGATGATCTCAATGATCTTAGAAAAACATGGAAAGACTTGCATGAAATAATGAACAAAATGAGCAGAACCAAGAGAATATTGTATATGATAATAGCAATGTTATTTAAGAATGTCTTTAAGTGAATAAATCATTTTAACTATTATAAATACCTAAATTAACTATAAAGGACATACGAAGAAAGACACTGTCTGCATCCCGAGAAAGAACTGACAAATAGAAGTATGTATGGAATAATTTTACATATATGTACCTATTTGTCTCTAATGGTAGCCATCTCTAGGGTGGGGCAAGGAAAAAAGAAATTTACATGATAACTTAATATATTTTAAAAGAATCACAAATTGTACATAATAGATCTTCAGTTTTGTGTGCAATCATCTTCTTATTATACCATGTTATGGAAATACTTGGCTTGTTCTATGAATTAAAAAAAATCACTGAATTGAGTATTTAGAAAAATAGATTTCGAGCCAGAAGGAATCACAGAGGTCATCTATACTAAATCCCTTATTTTACAGATGAGGAAATTAAGGACGGGGAGGGGCTGGAGGGGGGGTTAAGGTCACACTGGTATAAAGTGATAGAGACTGCAGTTAAACCAGGTCTTTGGCTTTCCATTCATTATTCTTTGCACAGTGTCACCCTTGTCTGATGTGTGCTAGAGGGGATTCTTATTCAGGTACAGGTTGCATTCAGTGGCCTCTGAGGTGCCTTCCAGTTGGAAGATTCTGTGATTCCATGAAGGGGTAAGGCAGAGACACTTTGGAGACATTTCCTGTCCAAAGCCTTCTTTACACACTCTTTACCAACAAGTGCCCCAATTGTCAAAGGGTTTCATATTCATTCATCCATAACTTCAAGTCATTTGGAAAGCTTGGACCAGGTCAGCCTTGTGCAATATTGGCTTTCTTCAGGTGCCCAGTCTTGAGCCATGGCTTTATAAACAAATCACCCTTAATTAGTCTTGGCAGCTCAACACCTTTATGTTATCTACCACATTTAAGCAGCCACTCCTACTCTTGTTGAATCCGGTTATAAAGTAAACTGCTCTTTTGCTGTGCGGTTGCATACAGATGAGCTGGTAACCAGTTTGAGCTGACCTGTTGACTCATAAAAACCATCAGGGCCTTAGGCTGTCCCACTCCCAATACTAGAACTGTTGGACCAAAGTGCCAAGGGACCTGTCACTCCAGGAATCTGCTGTTCTCTAGGGAAAACAGCAGAACAGCTGGGCTTTGCCCTGACGGCAACTCTGGCATCCCACAAGGTAAGGTGAGGTGGGGGGGGGGGGAAGTGAGAGATTAAGCTGGGGAAGATTGGGCCTTTTCCCCCTGTACCTCAATTATTTGTCTAGCCCCTTTCTTTGGATCAGAGTGTGGTGAGTTCGCCTCTCCCCCACCGGTCTCCTGCTTTGTTGTTTGTACAGACAATCCCTTGCTAATTGCCTCCCTGTCACTTCTTGACATCTCACTGCTTTGAAGTTGGATGCCAACCAAGGCATCTTTCTTATATAATGACTTTGCATATGAAGAGCGGGGAGGAAGAGAGAGAAGCTTGCCTTCCCTTAACTCCCATGGGTAAAGCTTCTTTAGGATTAGAGGGGGAAAAGAGATGCCTGGAACCCATGACTCCCAATTCACTGCAGTACCCAGCAAGAAATCTCTAAAATGCTCTTAGTCTTGAAGCAATTTTCTCTGGGGATCAGAGAGGTGGTATGTAGGAATTCCATCTCTGCTGGCCTTGGGTGGCTAAGCCTGCCTGTGTGGGCAGCCCATTTCTAGAATGAGGATAAAGATGCCAGTTGAGGTCTAGGCAGAGAGTCTAGCCAGGTGAAAGGTGAGTGTATGCTGCTGTTCTGGACAAGTCTTGTGGCTTGATGTGCTTACATGAAAAACAGGGAGAACCTTCTTTGGGGAGAGTCCCAATGACTGGGAGGAATGAATGGGGGATTCTTGATACTGATTAGCTCTAACTACAGAGCTGACAAATTCAAAACACCAGCAGATGCCAAGCGTTTGGCCATTTCTGTATATTTTATATGGCCCCAAGAAGAAAGAGAAACAGTGCTGAAAAGCCATTCTTCATTCCTCATACACACTGGTTCAACCTGTGTTTGACATTCAAAGCTTGTGATCAATATGGATTTTGTGTTTTATACCCTAGCTATTGAAAAACAATTTTTATCCCAACATTTTTTCCTTCCATTGAGCAAACAAAATAGAATTTAAAAAATAGTCTGTGACTGCATTTCAGGAGTGTATCACTGTGAGCATGCTGATCTACACTTACTTATATGCTGGAGGGATCGACTAGCTTGGCACAAGACAGGCTCGGTTTGCCTTGTCTTCTTGTGCACTGCTGGCATGTTAACTCTCTACAAATAAGCCAGATCTGATTTTAAAAGTAAAACAGTGAAAGATGAAAAGGGAAAGAATAAATGACACGTGGCAAGCCTGTCTATGGGTACTTGAGACACCCAGTGAATGTATAAGCATGTAAAGATGCCTTCAAGGTCCCATTATCTCAAGTTCAGGCTAAAACTCTGAAAGAAAGGGAGGAAAGTGGCAGCTTTGTGAATGATTCTAGGAAGCTGGGGAGATGTGGATGGATCTTGGTTTTTCTCTGATTTTACAATAAGGCATTTACTAGTGCCAAGTCTACTGGACTTTGAAGAGCTGAATCTTAAAGTTTTTCATGTTTGTCTCCCATACTCTTATTTTTCCTTACAATATGTTTTCCTGCTCTTGTCTTCAGATGACTCAGTGTTTTGTTTTGTTTTTTGTTGTTGTTGTTATTTTAAGGGATCAAGATTCCATTTACACTCTCTGGTTCCTACCCATGCTGTAGCTCCCATGGGATCTCAGATTCCCCAGTCCTTTTCAGAATCCTGGTAAAAGGATCAGTCACAGAATCTGAATTCTAGGAAGGGCCTTAAGAATGACCTAAGACAGCTCCCTGATTTTACAGAGACAGAAACTAAGGCCCAAAGTGTAAGATTACTTAAATGGGAAGACAGAAAACCTGGAAAGCTTGTTTTGTCACAAACTTTAATTTCATGACTATTTAAGAAGCTAATGTTGTTTATAGTAATTTTCACCATCATTCTTCTATTATATTAGTTATATTATTGTTAATAGACCTAATGCTATTATACTACTACATTCATGCTGTCTTTTTTCATGAAACCTCTCAAATGAATAACAAATGACTAAGCAAATTGGCTTTAAAGAACTGCTTTCCTTCAAGGGATTTATGAAGTATTATTTCATACTCTAGGCAAGTCACAACTTTGTGAGTCTTAGGCTCCTCTTTGGCAAAACCAGAATAATAATCCATATGGTACTGATATCACTGGGTTGCTGTGAGGCTCAAATGAAATAATGTGGGTAAAATATTTTGCAAACTTTTAAGTATTACATAAATATTAATTATTATCATATCATATTTATTCTACCAATTGCTCCAGTCTCTTAGCCCTGTTTTATAGGTGGGTAAACACAGAGAGGGGATCATAGACCACAGACCTCACAATGAGTCAGACACATTCTTGGAGCTCACTTCTCCAGATACCCCCCTCTCCTAAGTTGCTTATACAAGACCTTGTTTAGCCACTCAACACAGTCCCTCCCTAAGACAGGATGATAGAGCTGGCATGGCATACAGCAACTTAAGCTGGCTCCTTTCTTTTGTGAACAGATGGGGTTTTAATGAGACTTTGTTGTTGACTTCCAGTAACTCCGGTTTCTGACCTTTGCAGAATATGCTACGCTCTACTATCCAGTATGACCAATGACATTGAGTTCAAAGGGTGAGCTTTGGAGTGACTATTAGAAAGGGAATGTGATATAGATGTGAGAGGGAACTGGAACATTTGATTTTATTTCCGGGGCATGACACTAACTTGGCAGTTACTTTAATATTATCATGGATTCAAGTCTATCCAGCACTAAAGTTATTCTCTGATGACTGTACAGAGCAAGGCCTAGGAAGTAAATTCTCTAGGGGAATTCGGTTGTCTACAAGGCACTAAGGGCTCCTAGAAAAATGTGCCAAACTTAGACATTATTTAATTTTTAAAGTTTTACTTATGCCTTTCATTTTTTACAGTCATTTCTTTTTTGGGGGGGAGGGCAATTGAGGTTAAGTGACTTGCCCAAGGTCACATGGCTAGTTTTTGTGTTAAGTGTCTGAGGTCGGATTTTAACTCAGGTCCTAATGACTCCAGGGCTGGTGCTCTATTCACTGTGCCACCTAGCTGCCCTGAAATCATCCCTCGATATATTCCTCCCCCATGCAATTTCCACAAGCCAGTGAGCCTTTCTTGGTGACAGTTAAATAACACCAATTGTCACAGTGACCGTACTTGATAGAATATGCAAAAGTCCATACCCACAGACCCTTACCTCTCCAAGGAAAGAAAGTATATCTCCTCATTTCTTCTTAAGGTTGGTCATCATAATGGTAAAGTGCTTGATTTCATTTTTGTTTTGTTTATATTATTATAGTCATTTATATATAAAGTTTGGTTCTGACTGCTTTATCCATTCATACAAGTCTTACTATATTCCTCTGAATTCCTTATATTCACTATTTTTGTATCTTGACATTTATGGGCTGTTTGTGATACTTTGTGGGTACTCCATGTAACAACTAGGGTATAGAAATTGTATAAGTAGCACAAATTAGCTTTTGCTATGTTTTCTCAAGTCTATAGAAGGCAGTGTACCACACTATTAATTATCCAGCCAGGGAATATAATCTCTGAGTTGTCTACCAGAAGATACTATAATCAAACCACTTTCAGTATGGCCTCATCAGAGTCTCTCACTCTCAAGAAACTTCTACCACTGTGTAATTCAGAGCAGCTGGCTAAATTAAAACCCATGCCGGTCAGATTCTGAATTTAGACTAGGGAATGATATAGAATATTTCTGAAAGGAGGAAACCTATGCTTCTGACTCTACTTCATATCTGGAATTTCATCTTTCTGGCTAACAAATCCACTCATTCATAGAATACTGGTACAGTGACTTTGCAATAGCTAACAGTCTCTGACATCTGACTCCTACTCTCATTCAGGTTCCTATTTTCACTTCCAGTCCAGTTGATTTTCATAGTAGAAAGAGAAATGATTTGCACTCAGAGGAAATAGTTTCAAATCCTGCTTCTTTCAATTACTACTTATGTGACCATGGGTAAGTCATTTAACTTCTCCGGGACTTGCTTTTCACATTTATAACTTGATGACCTATGAAGTCCCCTTAATCTCTAAATACAGGATCCCATTGTCATCATATTATAGTTACATTATTTCTTAGACATAATGACTAATAAAGAAAAACTCATTAAGCATTCCCATGTGGAATCCTCTGCCCAACTAGATTTAGAAACTTCTTCTAACTACTTTCCTCATTCCTAGGTGTATCTGAGGGAATTTCTGAACTATACACTCACAGACTGTAGAGAGGGAATGGCTGGGGAGGTGTGTATGTCCTGGTCCCCAGCTCTGAAATTTCAAGTTTATACCAGAAGTATGAGGGGAGGGATCAGTCCTCTCTGGATCTTCTGGATCATCCCCAGTCACCCCTAGATCATCAAATTACTGACCTTTATTGTTTGAAACTTGGGATGACCTCATGCTCTGGTCTTCACTTCCACTCTCAGCATTGGTATTGACAGTGATACTCATCATCAGTCCCAATCACTAAAGAGAAGGAGGCTTGGGACATGACCTGTGCTGCTGCTCAAGAGTCTGGCCTCAGTCTCAGGTACCCTGACATGAGACCCAGTCATCATAGACAGAAGGGTGAGCCCAAACAGCAGCAATCCAGAATCTCTTTTTCCACATTCTGCTGCCCCTCACTCACATGGTGGCTCACATGGTAGGCAGAATGCTCCAACTCAAGTGCCAAGGTTTTCACTACTCACTGCAGCCTGAATACTAAGCTGAAAGTCTCTTTAGAAGGTAACAAAAAAGGATCTAAGGAGCCTCAAGTATAGATTTTGGCACATCTCAGTATCTTGTAATTCTATTTCTCTCAGTGCGTATTTCAAGGGCCCTATTGCTCCACAGAGATGAAACACCACTGCTAAAACACTGGCTACATTATTGTACCATACTATTTCATTACATTTACATACCACAGCCTCATCAGTCATTCCTTAATTGATGTGGACCCACTTTGTTTCCAGTTCTTTGCTACCACAAAAAAGTGCTGGTATGAATATTTGGGTATATATAGGATCTTCTAGGCCTTAGTTATTATCCTTGTGAATGACAAATATAATGATGAATAGATTGGTTGGTCCCTTAATCAGAGGGTTTCTTCAAGAATTAATTAAGGCTAATGGGTCATGACTTAAATTGCTATGGAAGTGAAAAAAATTGAATTGGTTTTTCAGGCTTCTCTTGGAGCCATTTTGGGGGTTTTCCTTTAAATTGGGCCTCTCCACCCACAAGGGGCAGAAATTGGCAGATCCTATGTGGCATGGTCTGTCTGCATTTTCAATTACCTTCCAGACTTCAGGCATGAGGGGGAGTAAAATGAGTGCTGAGGGAAAATCTGGAAGAAGGGTTACTCATTTCAAGAGTATTCATAGCAGCATTGCTTAGACCACATCTGGGGCATGCTGTCCATCTCTCTCATTGGCTCTCTTTTGAATAACACTTGGCATTCCCAAAGTGCTCTTCTGTCAATCATTCTCTGTTACACCCAGGGGTTCAGGGAGGGTGGAATAACATGGAAACTGGGTTTTGGTTTTTGGGGTTTTTATGTGGGGTGAGGGGAGAATATTTTCATTTTCCTACTTCTTAACCTGGGATCCATGAACTTAAAAAAATACTTTAAAAATATATTTCAATACAGTTTGCTTCTTTTGCAATTTTATATAATTTACTTTACATATTTAAAATATTATTCTGAGAAAGGTCCCGTTGGGATCCATGTGGCAAAAAACAAAGTTAAAAATTTCTGAGCTAGTGGAACGAGCACTGGACTGGAGCCAGGAGATGGTTCCAGGTGCTAGCTCCAATTCTTATCAAGCATGTGACAAAGCCCACAGAAACTAAGTGACTTGTTCACTGAATCACCTTGAGCCTCAGTTTCCTTGTCTGTCAAATGGAGATAATCATACTCAGAAAAAGTTGTGAGGAAAGTGATATAAATACTATTATTGCTGTTCTTAGTGACTTAAAATTGCTTTAGGACACTCTCCTCAGTGTCTTCTGCTCTACTACAAGCTTGTCTCCGTTAAGAACACTGAAAAGCTTTGGTGGCTGGGGCTTCATGACTCTATGCAAATCAAATCATAGAGTACTAGAGGTTATTTAGTACAAGCAGTACTCCAAGTAGAAAGTCCCTCTACAACATAGAATCATTGAGTCTGAGAGCCAGGAAGTACTTTAGACATCATTATGTCCAATCTGTTTGTTTTACAGATAGAGCCCAGTGTAGAACGGTAACTTGCCCAAAGCTATACAGCTAGTTAGTTTTAGGACACCCAGGATACCCAGCCCAGTACTCATCTCCATCAAGTAGTCAACCTGCCTCTGTTTGAACAGCTCCAGGGGTGGAGAACTTTCTACCTTACAGGAAGCCAATTCCCTTTCAGTCCTCTCTTGTTGTTCCTTGTATTTACCTCTGTAATTTCTACCCACTTGTCCTGCCCCTTGGAACCACAAAAAAATAAACTTAATCCTTTTTCAACGTGACAGCCATTCAAATATTTGAAGACAGCTATAATGTCTCCCCTAAGTCTTTTCTTCGTCAGGCTAGACAGCTCTAGTTCCCTCAATTGTTCAATTCCAATTTGTTGCTTCTCAAATATTCTTGTTATGAATACATCTAAATCCCGGCAGGACAGGAAATCATTTGGCATCCTCATTAAGAGTAAAGAACGTGCTTTCCCAAGGTCACTGTGGATAAATAATATCTACCTCCTTTTTCTTTTTTTTTCCTTCCTCTCTCCCCTGCTCCTTTTGCAAGCAAGGGTCCATGGTAATTTCCTGTGTTGGTTCTCTACTTAGGAAAATGGTTTATCTCTATGAGCATGTTAGTATCCTAAGCCAAAAACTATAATTACCTTGCCCTGGGAATTTTGCCGTCTAGTTAGCTATATCAGATACATGTGTTATACAAATTATGTTATCTGGGAGATATACTAGTTGTGTTAGAAGCCCAGAAAAGACCAATTACTTACTACCTTTTCCCCTTCTACCTTCACTAAGCGTCCTGAGACAGTTAATTTGGTTAGAATCTCAGTAATGGTATTTAATACTTGGTCTAGCAAAATGTACCCTTGTCTTCACAGAATGGATTTGGATACATGATGCTGTACTTGGGAAACAGCAGGTGGACATTGTAGCTGGAGAATTTAAACTCCCCACATCCTCTCAGGTGACCACCCCTAAGGGAAGATTCCCACGGTTCACTGCCTGTGATTAAATTCTTGGGAGGTTTCTGGCTCCATTCAGAGCTGTTATTTGTCCTTGAGTGGTGGGACAGACCCAGGTTACCTACTAATGAGAGTGCCTCCCACAGGAAAGGACAGAATGATGAAAGTTGGTCATTTGGTGGCCACATCCATTGTAACTAGTAACAAGATGTTCAGTGAGATAAAAGTAATCACGTCTCATGCTTCAAAGCACCAACTGACCCTCTAGAGGTCAGGAAGAATTCTGCTTTTGCAATGTGGTTTGGGTTACTGATGAATTATGCATAGAGTATAGATAACCTGAAATGGTTTTGGAGAAGAGCCCAAAGACAATTAGAAGATGGCCCAAGACATCTATAGAAAGTTGAAAGATACAGGAGCTTTCTTTTTAGAAGTTCTTTAGAAATAGAGGAGATTATAATCTATTAGTCTTATTTGAAGGGAAGATAGGTGGTACAGCGGATAGTGCCCAGTCTGGAGTTAGGAAGACTCATCTTCATGAGTTCAAAATCTGGCCTCAGACACTTACTAGTTGTGTGACCCTGGGCAAATCACTTAATCCTATTTGCCTCCGTTTCCTCATCTGTCAAATGAGCTGGAAAAGTAAATGGCAAACTGCTCCAGGATTTTTGCCAAGAAAACCCCAAATGGAGTCATGAAGAGTCAGACATGACTGAAAAGAATGAACAACTAAAGTCTTATCTGAAGCCTAATGGGGCGAGAGAGCAAACAAGAGAGGAAGGATTAAGACAGAAGGCTAGGTGGGATTCAAGATGAGGAAGAAAAAAAGATCAGTTTAGAAGAAAGGGAGAAAGATAAAGAAGTGAGAAGAAAATAAAATCTCAGCCTTGAGTCTCTAGTTATACCTAAATTCATATAACTCAATTCATTGGATCATGGTTTGTACTATGCCTACTAAATGCTAGGTCTATGAGATGTCCTGTGAAGTAGTAGATGGAAAGTTGGTTTCAGAGCCAAGAAGATCTATTTTCACATTTAGACACTGAAACTGACACATACTGGTTATATGACCCCTGGGCAAATGACTTAACTTCTCAGTGCTCTAGGAAAGTCTCTAAGTCTCTAAGACTACAAATTATAGAGAAGAAAGAAAACATAGATCCATCCCTTCCCCTACTAACTCTGGGTTAGTAGGAGAGGCAGGGAGTGAAAGATCTGACTCCTGCCCTCCTTTCTCTTTTATTTCTCTATAGCTCCTAGGATAATGTCATTACACAAAGGAGAAGCTCAAAGAACCTCTTTGAGATTCACAAGATGTAAAGATGTGGCTCCTGCTTTCAATGAATTTGCAGTTGCTTTGGGGAAACAAGACTTTGGCAAATGAAACAGAGATGGTAGCTTTAGATTGTAGGAGCAGTGCTTCCCCTTCTTCTCCTGCTCAGCTTGATCTTTGACTGGGGTTCCTGTACTAAATTGGTAGGGATGGATCTTGCTTTCCCAAAGACAAAAGCCATCCCTGTAGGGAGCACTATAAGGTAGCATGTGGTAAGAGGCAAAGTATGAGCATCAAACTAAGAATCTCAGGGATGAACATACTCAGCTAAGGCTCTGGTAATCCAGAAAGGCTTCCTGGAAGAAGCAGAATCTGACTTGGGCTTTGAAGGATGCATTGGATGTGGATAGAGGAAAAGAGTACTTGGAGTCTCTCTATAAGAGACTCCAAGCTGGAGAGGCAGCTAATTGGGAGTTAGATTATTAATAGGAAGGAAATGAGAGTCTCCTTGGACTCTACTCTTCTCAGATATTATCTGGAGTATTACATTCAGTTCTGAGCCTGACATTTTAATCACATTGACAGGCAACAGAGCACCTGGAGGAGATTAAATCAAGATGGTGAGAGGACTGGAAATGTAAGCAACAGGGCACGTTTTGTCAGGAGTAGATGTAAGTGGGAACTATCTGAAAAGTTGTCAGGTGAGAGAGGAATTAATTTTGCTCGATCACAATGAACAATCGATTAGTAATCATTAATTAAGCACCTACTATGTGCCAGACAGTGTATTAAGTACCGGGATACAAAAAAATTAGGATAAATTCCTGCCCAGGCTGCACTCCTGAATCTCTTTTGGGCTTTCTCTACTATAATCTCTTAGATTATGGTAGAAATCTCTTCACCCTAGAAACTCACTTCAACTCCAGAATTAACACATTGGAGATAGTCTGTACCTCTATTTCTATCCCTCTGATTGAGTGGTTTCTCCCAGAACCTTCATTTAAAGGAGGAAGCCCAGGCCAACTATGCTTTCACGCCCCTCCAGGCTCATACTCCTAACTCACTGGACATTTCTCTACCTTGGCCCCCTCCAGATTCCTTTCTTCACTCTCTTTTCAGAGCCCTTCTATGTTATGTATTTGCCCATTAGAATGTAAACTACCCCAACACTTAGCATAGTGCCTGGAACTTAGTGTTTAATAAATGATCATTGACTTGAAAGTAAGGCAAAAAAACATGGTCCCCTCCCTCAAGTAGTTACATTCTAATGGAAAAACTCTTTCTTAAAGACTCACTGGTAGGAGCTAGAACCAAAGGAGTAAAAGCTATAGGACTGGGTATTTCTGTTTAATATATGGAAATGCTTTAGACAATTACAGTTATTCCAGAGAAGGAATTAATTACTTTGGGAGTTCATGAATCCTCTATTAATAGAGGTAAGCAAGTAGTGGCTGATCATTGGTCCAGAATTTTCTAGAAGATGACCTCTGAAATCCCTTCTCATTCTAGGATTCTCTAATTACATGATGCTAGGTCAGGTTATGGAGCAGCTAGAGTACCGGTCCCGAGTCAGGTAGACTCCTCTTCCTGAGGTCAAATCCAGCCTCAGATACTTACTAGCTGTGTGACTCTGGTCAGGTCACTTAACCCTGTTTGCCTCAGTTCTCTCATATATAAAATAACCTGGAGAAGGAAATGGCAAACCACCCCAGTATCTTTGCCAAGAAAACCTCAAATGGTGACATGACTAGAAAAAGACTGAACAAAAGGGATAGGATGTGCTGGGCAAGTGGAGAAGTGAGGCAAACCTTGTGCCGGACTTAGAATTTATAGACCTTTCTACCACTAGATAAATGTTTTATATTTTGGTTACTGTGTATTTTGGAGCCAATAGTAGTATTTGCCAATTTGGGTGTCTACTGGAACGATGATTTTATACTATTTGGTGGGGGGTGGGTGGGAAGGGGCTGATGGAGGCTGTTATCTGGAACAACATGAGGTCTAAGAGAGAAGTCATAAAAAGAGTAAATATCATTTTATGAATGTAAACTAAAATTACTAGGAGGTAGGACTCAGGAATAAGACAAACATTTGGAAAGTTAAGGTTAAAGGAGTGGGAGGCATTAAAATTATTTTGATCTAAGAAATAGTGGGATTAGTGAGGAATCAGTGGGTTTGTAGGACCTTGATATGCTTCTACCTATTTGACCTTGGACAGGTTTCTTGACCTCTTGGGGCCTCAGTTTATTTATCCATAAGTAGGGAAAGCAGCAAGATGACTATAATTATAGGAATGTAGGACAAAACTCTTTGGGGCCCCCACAACCTTCTAGTGGGATTAAATGAAGCTTTCAAGTAATCTGTTGGCAGTTAGGTGGCTCAGTGGATAGAGTACTATGCCTGGAGTCAGGAAAACCTGAGTTCAAATCTGCCCTCAGACACTTACTAGCTGTATGACCCTGGGTAAGTCACTTAACCTCCTTAATTTGCTAAGAAATGGCAAACTATCCAGTATCTTTACCAGGAAAACCAGTATGGTCTACAGAGTCACAAAAAATGGCTGAATAACAAGCCAAGTAATCGATATTGCTTTGATAGTCAAGGTTATGGTAGGATTTGGAGCGGATTTTGTCATTCCAAGGCAACTACTCAATGGGTCTTGGGAGGTCCTGCTGAGAAGGAAGTAAAGTAAAAGATAAATATGGTTTGAGGGGCTCACTGCTGTGTTGAATGGGTGCAGTTGTGAATAAGATAGACAGAGTATTTATTGAACAGTAACTATGTGACACTGGGTTAAATGCCATGGATATGAATGCAAGCAAGCAAGACATTCCCTAGCTTCAAAGCACTAACATTCTAGTGGAGGAAAACAAGACATAACAGGAGTTAGAAAGGGAGGGCCATGATGTGTGTGCATTGTCGTGGGAGTGGAAGATTGGTCTGTCAAGAGAAGAGAAAAACTGATTTGTCAGAGCAGGGGGACCCAGGGATTAGATCAGAGTCCCACTTGTTGGAAAGGAAGAGGGGCAAGTGATGATCTGAGTGCAGGAGCCATGGTCTCATGGGCATGGCTGTTGAGCATTGAGCAGTCAGGAAATGGTATACATATAAAAGAGTTTAAAAGGCTCTTGGGTATAGTAGAAATGTTGTACCCTATTTCTCCCCTGGAAAGAAACAACTTAGTAGTAATCTTGAAGAGAAATGATAGAACACAGTAGGAGTTCAGTGGAGAACAGTAGATAGCAACTTAACAGAGAAAGCAACCTAACAGATAACATCAGAATTCAGAGGAGAAAGTAATCCTTCAGAGGACATCAACAAATATGCAAAAGTAGCATGGAGGCAGAAAGGTGTTTCATCCAAGACATAGTCCTAGGACCATGATGAGTCTAGGTTACAAGTGTTTTCTTTCCCCTTGGTGGCATCAGAATCTATGGTAGTACATGCCTCTATGGAAATGGGGATGGGGATGGGGAGAAATGGGAATATTTGTCTTATTTGTCTTGCTGTTAAAACAATACTTATTGGCCTCTCTAGAACTTTTGGCACCATTGATCATTCTCTTCTCCTAGATAGTCTTTCCTCTCTAGGCTTTTGAAATATTACCTTCTCCTGATTCTCTTTCAGGGCAGCTATGTGGTGTAGTGGAGAGACTGCCCAGCTGGAATCAGAAAAACTCATCTATGTGAGTTCAAATTCTACCTCAGCCACATTAGCTGTGTGACTCTGGGCAAGTCACTTAATCCTGTTTGTCTCAGTTTCCTCATCTGTAAAATGATCTGGAGAAGGGAATGGCAAACCACTTCAGTATTTTTGTCATTTGTTGTTGTTACTTCGTCATTTCAGTTGTGTCTAACTCTTTGTGACTCCATTTGGGATTTTCTTGGCAGAAATACTGGAGTGGTTTGCCATTTCCTTCTTCAACTCATTTTATAGATGAGGAAACCAAGACAAGCAGGTTTAAGTGACCTACCCAGGGTCACACAGCTAGTAAGTGTCTGAGCCCAGATTTGAACTCATAAAGAGGAGTCTTTCTGACTCCACCTCATCCGCCTCCACATACTATCCTATGATCCAGCTGAACTAGCTTTCTTGAGATTCCTTTAACATGACGCTCCATCTCCTGACTCTGACTCCATGACTTTTTAATGCCTGGAATGTTATCCTATTTCCTTTCTACTCCTGGCTTCCATGACCTTTGAGACTCAACTGAAATCTGATCTTCTGCAAGAGACCATTCTGGTCCTCCCACTCCCATGGCTAATGCTGTTCCTCAGACATCACCTCAGACATGCGTACATACATACATATATATATATATGCACACACATATATATGTGCACACACATACACATACTTATACACACATATATATCCACTTTCTATTTTCTATACATATTTATACTATATGCATAGTGCATATATTATATGACAGATATAAACATAGATTTAGATATATAGAGACATATCTATAGTTTATATAGATCTATTGAAGTCTATATCTACGTTATATGTACATAGTTGTTTGCATGTTGTGTTTCCCATTAGGGCAGGAATCATATTTTTGCCTTTTTTCAGTGTTTAGTACAGTGCCTCAAACATAGAATATGCTCAATAGTTGATTACTGAATCACTGCCTTGAATTAATGTGTTATATTAATGTTAAAGAGAATATTAGGTGGGGCTCATTCAGTGGAGCCTTGAATAGATGCTAATCCAAGGTGTCCTATGAACCAATGAATACCTTACAAGAAACCACATTGATGAAGTCCCAGGTTACATGTATAATGAGGGGATGGTACAAGATAATCTCTAAGCCCCCCCCACTTCTCAAATTTTAAATAAATGGTTCCTCAGGTATTTGAAAGGATACCGTAATGCTTCCCAGTTAACAAGAAACAAAATGGAGGTGAACTGCCATTATTAAATGAAGGATTCTGGTACAGTATTAGAAAGGAATTGCAGGAATATTAGAATGAATTTCCAAGGCAATATAATTCTTTGGAATTTTTAAAGACCAGGCAGGCAATAATCTTGCTGCAATAGTTTAGATGAAGTCTTGCTTGGAAGCAGAAGATGTCCCAAATGACCCTTTCTACTTTGGATCCCTTTCTACTTTGGACTCCAAGTCCACAAACTCATCTAGATATGTTTCTGATAACAGGTGGTTTTCCCCAGATACTTCAATTCATTTTGGCTAGATGGTAAGAGCAGGGAAAGGCTTTAGATGACTTATAATTTGGTAGACCATTGACAAAAGCACTTTTTGGCTAGCTCCTTGGACTTAAAATTCTCTTTAAGCCACTAAACAACTCTCTACCATAAATCAACTTTCTTCACAGAATATAAATTTTTCCATAGCTCCCACCCTGAGCTGACACATTAGGGCCCCACAGGCACCACTGAGTTTCAGCCATCCAAGAGGTGTTGAGAATCTTCCCTCAGGCCATTTCCTTTAACTCCCCCTTGCTACCCAATTCTCTCCCACCTACCCCACTCCCTTCACACTGGGGCCTTCCTCCATATGCAGGGACATATCCAGCATTTTAGCAGCCAACACTATCCTTAAGATCCTCCCCTCCCTATCCTCATATGGGGTACACCTTTTTCTTGGCTGGTCTCAATTGCCTCTATTCCATTCATTAGAATTCCCTTAGAGGAGCCCTGAGCAGCTCAGAAAATGGTCCTGTTTTAGTCTCCTCAGCTAGTCATTTTGGTGCTGGAAAGGGGTGTGGGTGGAAGTTGGCAGCACAATATTTTCCATCTTTGACTGCTCAACTGTGTGGGTGAGATGGGGAGCCCCAGGGACACTAACAGTCAGACCAGAGCCCAGCTAATTTCCAAATGCAAATATATTAAACTCAAAGCACATTTCGCTGGTGACTGGCGGTTAAAAGCTTGACTGTGCTGTCTATTCTTGGGCTCTACTTGTGTCTGAGATGGAGAAAAGTCAGGGCATGCAAGCAAAGAGTGACATGATAGATTTTTGCTTGCCATGCCCAGAGTTAATAACTGTTATCCCGTAGACTTGTACCATGTATTTAACTTTCCAGGATGCTTTCATACACACACAGTATCTCATTCATCTAAAAACCCTCCAACGAAGGTGTGTGTAGGAAACTGAGTCCTAAAGGGGAATGTCAAATGACAAGCCCAAGATGGTAGAATTAGTTCCTGAGAGAACCAGGGCAAGTCATCTGACTCCTGGCTTTCCATGCGTTTCCATTGGACTCCATTTTCTCCCTCAGCAATGACACTAAGTTCTTTCCTCTCATCCAGAGGCCCTGACACAGATGGGCATGCCATTCTTTCTATATAGTTCCCAGAATAAGAGACCATGGGGGACAGAGTCCTGAGCACATCTTACCCTCCCAGCCCTATGGAAAGCTGCCTATAATGTTCTTCTCTGGGGCTCACTCAAGGGTCTTGTCTAGGTGGTGAAGTCTTCACTGTGTTCACAAGACTGACATCACAGATGCCAGCAATAGGCATAAACCCTCAAGAACTCTTGGAATCTGGTCTCCAGCTTCAAACTAAATCTCCATTTGAGTCATCAAATGATAGTTGTTGGTTCTGAAAAGTAATCCAGTGTGATGAAACTAACCTCAGTTGTGAGTTATGGGATCTGTCTGTGTGTGACTTTGGGTTCATTCTCTGGAGGTCCCCTGCTGCAAAATGAGGGCTTTTCTGCTAGCTCTTTGTGCCTGCCCTCAGCACCATAACCTCTTACCTGTTTTGTAAATACCTATCTATGTCAATGTTGTCTTCCCAGGTTAGACTGTAGACTTCTTGAAGGCAGGGACTATTTTAATTTTTGTCTTTGTATTCCCGTTTCCTGTGCCTAGAACATAGTGGATGCTAAAATGCATGTTGACTTGGGGTGGATAGGTGGTGCAGTGAATAGAGCACCTGCCCTGGAGACAGGAGGACCTGAGTTCTAATCTGACCTCAGACACTTAACACTAGCCATGTGACCTTGGACAAGTCACTTAACCCCAATTGCTCTACCTTCCCCCCTCCAAAAAGGAAAAGAAAAAGATCTCTACAGCTGTGATTCTGTATACTGTTTATCGTCCCTCCTAGTATGGAATCATTTTTACAGTGAAGATGTCTGAGATCTCCCTTGCTGCAATTTATTGTCCAATTACCCTAACACAAAATAAATAACCAAATTTCTTTTCCATCATTTTTCTCTTCTTCACTAAAAGTTCTTCAGTTTCTCCCTACCCTTCTTAAAACATGAAGACTTGATAACTGGTTACTAAAGACACTGGCAATGTTGAGTATGCATTAATGGCAGAAGAACCTTGCCTTCCTCCTGCCTTTGGTATCCTCCTCTTATTTCATTGCCAAATTCTCAATGTCCTGTTATCCCCATGCCCATTTGGATTTTGGGCTATGATGCTCCTGACCTTATCCCCTATTTCTTTTCATTGTGCACAGTCTACATTCTAACCTCCAGGACCACATCAAAATTCACCTTTCCTGCATTGCAGACTCTTCTACCTTGCTCATTGCTAGATGAACACGAGCTCATCTCACCAACAAATCCATGGACATTATAGGATTTTAGAACTAGAAAGTATCTTAGAGATAAACTAGATCATATGCCAAACCTTTCATGTTACAGATGAAGGAACAAACCAAAAAATGTAAAGAAATTTGTCCAGGTCATAAAGATTATAGATGGCAGTGCTAAAATTTGACGCCAGTTCTTTAGGCTCTGAATTAAATTCTTTTTCCATTATACCATCCTGTCTCCTCTAAGATAATAGGTAACAACAATCTTCCCAGGCAGTAATTGGGATTTTGACATGGAACTTTCAGAAAAACTACAAAGGAATCGTTTTAATAACAGGAATTTCTCATACCATGTGTCTTTTGGTGCCACACAGAAAAAAGTATAAATGAGTAGAAGGGCATGCTATTTTATTTATAAAAACTTACGCAATGCTCTTTTCGTGGATGCAAAGAATTGGAAATTAAAGGGTTGCCCATCAATTGGGGAATGGTTAAACAAGTTGTGGTATATGAATGTAATGGAATACTATTGTGCTATAAGAAATGAGGAGGAGACGGTTTTCATATTTACCTGGAGAGGCTTATACAAACTGATGCTGAGTGAGAAGAGTAGAAACAGGAGAAATTTGTATACAATCACAGACACAACATATGTGTGATGACCAACTATGACAGACTGGACTCTTGATGACCAACTATGACAGACTGGACTCTTCTCAGCAATGCAGTAATATAAGTCAATCCCAAAAGACTCGTGAAGGAGAGAGATGCCTACATCCAGAGAAATAACTAAAAAGAACTGAGTTTGAATCCTGATGGAAGCAAACTACTTGATCTTTTTCTTTTCATTGTTTGGTTTTATTTCCTCTTTAACATTTTTCATACCATCTAGTACAATATGCCTTTGTAACCTGAAAAAAAAACTTATGCAACATCGTCTACCAAGCATCCATAAAGGTAACATTATCATTTCTATACCTCACTATCATCCTATGATGATGCCTTTCCATGGTAAAAAGTGATCCTGGGGTCTTAAAGGTAATATCAGTAGAGTAAGCCCTGATAAGTCTTCCCAAGCTGACAATCCTTTTTCCTAGTATGGGTCTGTATGTCTGTTTTCTGAGGACCAGCCTAGCTTATTTCAAAGATTCTCAGCACCTCATTGGTCATGAGGTGCAGAATTTTGCTGCTTCAGTATTTCTTAAAGGCCATGCAGGGGCACTATCTGTGTCAGTGATAGGAGGGCCCATTGACAAAATTGTGGATTATTGGAGAACATTTATCTCTCACTTTAGAAAACATCTCACAATCTTTATGTCATTTGATGCCCACAGGTGCCCTGTGTGGTTGAGTAATGCAAAATTATCTCCATCTTCACAGATGAGGAGACTGAGAAGACATGACTAATGAGGGACAGCTAGGATTCGAATCCAGTTTCCTGGCTTCAAGTCCAGTGTTCTTTTTCCACACTGTGTTGCCTCCTTTGCACACTCCTCAGCCCCATTTTTAAGCATCTCTTGTTCCTTTCAGAATTCTACTCAAACACTATCTTTTCCAGGAAGCCTCTCTTAATCCTTGCAGCTGCTTGTCCCCCTCCCACCAATTTCCCTTGTATTTATTCATTTGAGAGGCAGAATGGCATAGTGGATAGAAAGGTGGCCTAGTGGTCAGGAGGCCATTGGTTCAAGCTCCAGCTGTATACAGGCAGTGTGACCCTAGGTAAGTAACTTAACCTCTCTGTGTCCCAGGCACCTAGACTTAGAGTCTCTTGGACTATAAATTGCATAGAAGGGGGCTAATTTTCATTTATAAAGGAAATTTTTCAACCAAGAGATCTCTATTCAGAAATTTATGTGCATATTTCCTACATATTTATGTATATGTTGTTACACACAATAGAATGTGAAAAAAGCCTCCACTGAAGTCAGGGATTTCACTTTTATCTTTGTATCTCTAGTGTCTAACATAGTGCCTAGAACATACTTAAAAATACTTGGGTTTGATTGATTGGTTGTACCAGTTAATGTGACTGATGGGAATCCCAGTTTTAGGAACAGTAGGTCATAACCAAGGTTTGTCACTGTCCAAATTGTGGCAACATATCTGATTTGTGGGCAAAGTGCTTAAGAGGAAATAAAACAATCTTCTAATGCTAATCTTGCAAACCTGAAGCCTGTAAAGTAAAGGTAATATGCCACCCTTAAAACCATACCACATAGGTGGCTACCTACTCTATCTTGGCTTGGATCCAACACTATTTTTTCCCAGTTTCCAATGATCCTGCCAGGATACTGGAACCTTACTGTAATACACTCCTTGAGGTTTGGGTCATAAATGGGGTTATAAATGAGATTGACCCTTAATGTCTTTCTGGTAATTAAACCCCCTTGAATGGAATCCAAGATGGACACACATTGGGAGGTATATTAAGTTAAAATACAGTACCTAACAGTATAATCATGAAGGATTGAATTATATTAATTAGAGAGGCAGAGAAAAGAACATTGGAACCAGAGTCAGGGAACCATAAAATGTAGAATAACTTTGGCCAGTTCTGGACCTCAATTTTTTCACTTGAAAACCAAAAAAGTTGAACTAAAAGATCTCTAAAGTTCCTTTTAAACAGGATGTTAACATCCTGTGAAATAATCAGCCTCAGGATCTTTACTTGGAAGACAACAGGCAATAAATAGCCCACTCATTTCTCTCTACTTTGAGTATGACAATTAGGTATAAACCCTTCCATTTTAGTATAATATTCAACTAGATTTTGGACGTTAGTGCAGCTCTAGCTAAGAGTTCGTTGGTGGGATGTTCATGTAGGGAAGTCAAAAAAGCTTACCAAAACCCAGAGAGACTCTACCTCTAGCCTCTTTCCTTTATCCAGAGACCCTGTCATGCTATCCTTGAAGGAAATCCAATTGGCCTGATACAATTTGATCTCTGCAATCTAATCTAATCTCATGGTTTTGTTGTCATTATTTCTTTTTCCTTTCTGATCTTCATCCTCATTTTTCCTTTAGTTAATTTTATTCCCTGCATCCGGGAAGAGCAGACCTCTGTTCATTGTGGTTCACATCTCAGGATGCTGGGTACATTTCCTCTCCTCTTCAGGCATGGGGAAATGTTCTTAAGGGTATCCTGACATGACTGAAGGTGGGTCTGGAAAGCCTGACAAAGAGATGACTTGCCTATGTCTTAGCAAGAGGATAGGCAGACAAAAGTTACAGTGATAATTACTAATAAAAGCTTCCTTCAGCCTTTGCCTCCTTTAGCCTGGAACCCAGGATCCATTGGTGGTGGTGGGGGAAGAAGTGGAAGATTCTGGGTTGCTAAGGGGATGCTGTTTGCAACCTGCTCTCCTTGAATCCCCCCCAACATAAAATCCATACAAACACACGCCCATTCCCTGATTAAAACCTGGAAGCTTATCTCCTGGTCTCCTTTGCATTTCGTTTCTTTCATTTGTTTTCAATTCTTCCTGATTAAACATTTTAATTTTATTTAAAATATTATATTATATATTATATACATTGCATTTGGAACTGATTGCTGCTGTTTATATTTTAAACAATAAATGATTAGACTTTAATTATTATAAAACTCAGACATTTATTAAGCACTTACTATGCGCTGGCCTGTGCTAAGGGTTGGGGGATTTGTACTATTTAGATAAGACTTAAGTACTGCAAAGAACTGCTATGTGAATTCTGTGTGCAGGGAGGAATCTGAGCCATTTTGAGTACCTGAGAAGGCTTCAATGAGGAGCTGCTTTTGATTTGGGTTTTAAAGGATGGTTAGGAATTCAGCAGGTGAAAAGGGGGAGAAAAGACATTCTAGGCACAGGAACAGAACCATAACTAGGAATTCTGACAACTGTGGCAAATTCATTTGGGGTTGGGGCTAAGGAGGGACCCCTCCCTCATATGGTGGAGGTAGAATGGAATTATCGAACACAGGGATTGTGGAGGGGTTGAGGAACTGGAACTGGGAGACCAGGGAGATTAAAGGAAGCAAGCATTGGGCTAAAACAGAACAAGGTACTGAACTTACTAGGGGTGGGCATGAATATACCTGGAGGCCCATAGAGGAAAGCAGGATAGAGTGACAGCAACAAGGATCTGGCTAGGATCCAGAGAACTTTAAAAGAAGAGAGGAAGGTGCTGAATGAGGGTAGCAGAGGAAGGGTCTGAAAGCGGCAAAGGAAAGCAAAAAGCAGACGGTTCCTTCTGTTGACTCCAAGCACCTGGGGATATGAGAGAAGGAGCATTCAGCCTTGGAGGGGATGCCAGGAGAGGCGATCTCTTCAGGAGATGCTAGCCTTCATGAAGCACCAGAAGACAGAATGAGTATGAGAAGAAAGGACTGGAAATTTGTTGAGAATAGAGCAGGGTCCAAGGAGTACAAAGAGAGATAGAAACTAGTAGGGCTTGCTAAAGATAGGGATGAATTATTAGGTAAAAGTGGTTTCAAAAGAGGAAGTAAAGGCAAAGGTCCCAGGAGTTCAGTTTTGTACAGCAAGTGTCCAGTCATGTCCAACTCTTGGTGACCCCGTTTGGGGTTTTCTTGGAAAGATTTTAGAGTGGTTTGCCTTTTCCTTCTCCATCTCATTTTACAGATGAGGAAACTGAGGCAAATAGCATTAAGTGACTTGCCCAGGGTTACACAGCTCGTAAGTGTCTGAGGCCAGATTTGAATTCATGAAGATTCACCAGGCACAGCACTCTGTCCACTGCTCCACTTAGTGGCCCTAAAAGAAACAGCCCCAGAGAACCGGTCCACTGCCAAGCCTCACTGCTGATCCCAGCCTCACTCTGATCTTAGATTGTCCCTGGGATTTCTCCTTGCAAGGCAGGTACTGAAAACAGAGGGTATGCCTTGGAAGCAGCCCTAGGAGATGATTATGAAAGCTCCCAGGACCCCGGAGACCAGTAGTGGAGGCCGAGTGAGGGAGCCAGGGGCCTGGCAGGTGTTAGCAGGGGTGAGGAAAAGATTTTCCTGTCTCCTTCATGTCACTTCCTAGATCACAGTCCTGATTGCTTCCCACTAGTTTGGGTTTTACATCAGGAACAATGTAAGCAAAGTGACAAAGGGAAAACACAATGAATGTACTTTGAACAAAGAGCATTTAAATTTGGCTGAAGCTTAGAATGTACAGAAGGAAATTATATAATAAAGTTGAAAACAGAGAGAAAGAAAAGGCTGGGAGCTCCAGGGCCCCCCTGAGGCCTTGGCTTTCTTATGCTTTTTTCTTCCCTTCATCTCCCCAGTTCAGGCCTGGTTGACCCCACTATAGGACCTTTTGACTTTAATTCCAATTTGTGTTCCTACTGTGACATAGACACACAAGAGAACTGTAATGATCGGAAGGACCCCTGGGGAATCATCAATCCAGCAGCTCTCCCCCGCTGACCCCTGCAGGCTCCCCAGGTGGTCTGTGGGCTGTTGTTCTGTCATCTGCAAGCATATGAAAGGGACAGTGTCTGTTCTTTGGTTTCTGGCATGGATGAGTAGTTTACTTATGATTATAGAAGAAGAACCAGACATCACCTCATAGGTGTCTCACCGGAAGCCGCTCTGTTCTTCATGCTACTTCAGGTGAGGTTTTCTGTTTGTTTTGTGGTGGCAGATTGGAGCCAATGAGATAGGGTCCAGGGAGTTTAGAACAACAACAACAAACAACAATAATAACCACAACATCTATGTTTCACTAGCCTCAGTTTCCTCATCTGTAAATTAAAAGGTTGAACTAGATGCATTCTGAGGTCCTCTTGAGCAGTGGTGTCAAATTCAAGTAGAAACTGGGTCACTAACTGGCACTAAATGGTCACTGCAAGCCACATAGTGACTTAGAATACCACATATTAACATTAACTATATTCCATTGTGGGCAGCTAGGTGGTACAGTGGACAGAGCACTGGACTTGGAATCAGGAAAACTCATTTTTCTAAGTCCAAATCTGGCCTCAAGACACTTACTGGCTGTGCCACCCTGGACAAGTCCCTTAATCCTGTTTGCCTCAGTTTCCTCATCTGTAAAATGAGCTGGAGAAGGAAATGGAAAACCACTCCAGTGTCTTTGCCAAGAAAACCCCAAGTGGGGCCATAAAGAGTTGAACATGGCTGAAACAACTGAACATTCCACTGTATTTTTATTTATTTTGTCAAAAGTGTCCTAATTAAAACATTTTAATCTGATTCTGTGGGCCCACAGGCTGTGAGTTTGACATTTCTGCCCTAAAGTGTTGACAATTCATGGTTCTGTAAACAAAAAATTAAGAAAACACTCATCTATTTCTAGCCTCCAGCTTTCCTTGAGAAGGAGAAATCACACTGTATAATGAAAATGTCTTTGGACAGTGAATCAGAAGACCTGAATTCATTTACTCTGATATTATGTCTCTCCATCGGCTCTGGCAGTGAGTGGAACAGAGCTGAGACTCATGTATTACTTCTTTGCTTTAGCTTTCTAAGTCTTAGTCTCCTCATCTGCAAAATAGGGACAATAATGCCATGCTTGCATTACCTACCTATCAGGGCTCTTGTGAAGAGTATGCTTTTTACACCTTAATGGGTTATTGAAAAGTGAGCTTTTCTTACTAAGACACCCAGTATAGACTAGAGGTTTTCTACATTCTTCCTTAAGTTCTCCAAGGGCAGAAACTTCTACAAACTCCTAGTAGGGTATTTTATCACAGAACAAAGTATTGAATGCCCACCCCTCATTCTTTTTTAAGGCTCAGTTCTAATGCTTTGCTTTTCTTGGTGGGGGGGAGGCATCTGTGGATAGGAGAGGGTTCTCAGTATTTCTTAGTATTATTTATAGTATATTGGGCTTTTTTTTTGGTGGAAATAGAATTGAGGATATTTATTGCTTTGTCACTTAATCTCCCTGAACCTCAGTGTCCTGATCTGAAAGTGGGCACAATATTTGAACTACATACCTTGCACACTTATTATGAAGAAACTACTTTCCAAACCTTAAAATATCTGAGTAAGCCGTACTTCAAAACACCCCCCCCAAAGTGCTTTCTTGGGACTTTTCAGTTACCACAGCCCTGGAGAGTTACGCAAATTTTATCCATGGAGGAGGAGCAACAGTGTCAATGAACGCATCAGGGAGTCAGTCAGTTAGTGAGTCAACAAGCACTTAGTAAGTACTTGCTCTTTTCCAGGCACTGGGGATATAAGAAAGGCATGAACAGCCTTTATCCTCAAAGAATTCGTATTCTAATGGGGAAAACAATACACAAACAGCCATGCACATAATAATAGGTAATATTTTTATAGTGTCTATTATTTGCCAGCCACTGTGCTAAGTGCCTTACAAAAATGATCTCATTTGATCTTCAGAAAAACCCTGGGAGGTGAGTGCTATCATTATCCCCATTTTACAGATGGGGGAAATGGGGGAGAGATTAAACGACTGGACTGGGGTCACACAACTAGCAAGTGTCTCTGAGGCTGGATTTGAGGTCTATTACTAAGCACTCTAGCTGGTCACACATACATACCTATGGAATAGATGGGAGGTAGTTTCAGAGGAGAAGTCACAAGCAACTTGAGGGACTAGAAAAAGTCCCTGTAGATGTAGTTGGTGGTCATAAGGATGATGATGTTGTTACTGTTGGTCCTTCATTCTCAAAGAGGGCCAATAGCATCACAAGAGTGATGTCTTGACTTGCACATGCATTGGATTTAAGTGAGGCAAGGTTGCACAAAGTAGTCAGTCTCACTATCTCCTCCAGAGTCATCAAAGTCCAGTGGCAAGGAAAAGTCAAGACTACTGGCAATGGCCCAAGATGCAGTGGATGACCTTGGACACAAGCTAAGTCTTGAATGGAAGCTAAGATGAGGGAGTAAGGAGACTGGAGGAGTGGGAAAGGACAGTTATTGCAAAAATAAGGATACTAGAGATGGAATGTTTGTGTTCAATAGGTAGTGAGTATGCCAGTGTAACTGGATCATAGAGTAGGAAGAAGACTGGAAAGGCAAGAAGGGGCTAGCTAAGAATGAGCTTTAAACGTCAAACAGAAAACTTTATATTTGATCCTATAGATAATAGCGAGTCACTGAAGTTTGTTGAATAGTGGTGAAATGACATGGTCAGAGATATGTTTTAGGAAACTCTTTTTGACTGCTGAATGGAAAATGGATTGGGACAAACTTGAAGCAAAGAAACCAATGAGAAAGCTCTTGCAACTATCTATCACCCAGGTTTGAGGTGATGAGGATCTGCACCGGGGTTGAGGCTAAATGGATGGAGAGACAAAAACAAATATGAGAGATGTTGGGAAGGTAGAAGTGAGGAGACTTGGAGAAGGGCTGGATTCATGGGGTGAGTTAGATTGAAGAGCTGAGGATTATACCAAGGTTAGGAGACTGGATGCCTGGGAGGATAGTGATCCCTTGAGAGTCATAGAGAAATTGTGAAGAGGGGAGAGCTAGTGGGTAGAAATAATAAGTTTTGTTTTGAACATGTTGAGTTTGAGATGCCTATAGAACATCCAGTTTGGGATGTCCAAAGGGGAGTTGATGATCTAGGGCTGTAGTCCTGGAGGGAGGCTAGGGCTGGCAACACAGATTTGGGAATCATCTGCATAGAGATGGAAAAATGGCCCTATGGGAGATGATGAGATCACCAAGTGAGAGATTGTAGGGCAGAAAATGAAGAGATTTCACTATGGAGCTTTGGCGGATAGTAATGACAGCTAACATTTACATGATGCTCATTGTGTGCCAGGCATATAATGATCCCCACAGCAGCACTTAGAGGTCATAGGTGCTATCATAATCACCATTTTACAGATGAGGAAACTGAGGCAAGGGATGTTACTTTCCCAAAGTCACATAACTAATAAGTATCTGAGGCAGGATTTGAGCTCAGATCTTCCTGATTCCAGGTGTAGCCCTTTATTCACTGTGCTGTATAGCTGTTGCTTGATGCCTGGAGTTAGTGGGACTGACATGCATGAAGTATCAGCAAAAGTTACCAACAGGAGGGTCCTCAGGAAAAAACTTCTTTTTTTCATACAAAATAACTAGGGGGGATTGGGACAGAGGCTATGATTTTCCATATTGTTGTCAGACCAGAGACTTTCCTTAGCCAAAAAATCTTAGGTAGACTGCTCTAACTGGGAAAAGTAGGAAACAGGCAAGGTTTGTCTCCAGTGCCCTCTTTCCTCCTCTGTCTCCTCCATCTCCAAAGCACCTGTTAACTCTTCCCAGATCCCTCTTCTGTGACACATTACTCAGTGTTACTCTCACTAGAAAGCACTAGATGGTTCTAAATTACTTTCTCCTTTCCCCAGTAAGACTCCCCTTCTTCCATGCCCTGATCTCAGGTAAGTTGCCTTCAGGGAGTTCCCATGACTAGTGACTATTTATACAAAACTCTCAGTGGTGTCCTTCCTTGAGGTGTTCAAATATTAAGACTTGTCCCCTGCCAGAGTCATAACTATTCTTCTTCTTACCTGGGACAAATTTTGCAAAGCAGAATTGAGAAATGGGGAAAGGGAGAGGGGTGAACTCTTCACCTGAGGCAGGACAAAGCTATAGTCACCATCAAGATTCTGTTTTTAACTTATTCTTATGAATGAGATGCTAAGCTCAATTGAAAAAGTATGTTGATAGCACCTTCTAGATTTTTATGTACTTGGTCAAAATCCTAGTCACTCCACTCTAGTTATGATTCTGAATCCTGCAGAGGGTTGTGTTTAACCTTATTATGACAAGAAAACTCATTTTCTAACATTTTAGAATAGGTCAGTAAAAAGTTTATTCCTTATACAGTTACAAACCTAGGCAGGGAGAAACAACAGTTGACAAATAGTGACAAACAGTGTTTATGGGACAAGTGGATTTCTGAATGTGAGCCATTTCCTAAATCTCCCTGCAGCATACAAAAAATAGGCTGGTGAGGTTCACAACCAGGTAGTCGTTGATCTTGGGGCATTTCACTACAGTTCAAGGGAGAAGATACAAAGGCTCTCTGACCTGCTGGTTGGTCTTCAGGATAATAGGTTGACTCTCTTGGGTTCAAGTTAGTTTAGACCCAGTCTATCTTTCCAGTCCCATTATGCATTATTCCTCCTCCCACACTCTGAGCCAGACAAAATGGCTCCTCTGTTCTCCATCTACAACACTTCATCTCCTATCTTTGTGTCTTTGCCTTGGTCACCCTATGCTTGAAATGAACTTTTCTTAACCACCATCTAAAAGAATAATTTTCTTTCTTTAAGCTATAGCTCAAGTACTGCCTTCTAAGTAAAACTCTTCCTAACGCTCTAATCTTCAAGTATCCTCTCCCATGAAACTGTCATATTTAAATACATTATTTTTATTTGTATTAATTCTTTCTATTTATTCTCTATATACTTTTATAAGTATTGGGTATATTCCCCATTAGAATATTAGCTCCTTGAGAGTAGGGAATTAATTGTTTCTTTGTATTTATATTCTGAACTCCTAGCAGGGTGCCTGGCATACAACAGGTACTTACTAAATGCTTGGTGATTAACAGATTAAATGTTTGGCTGACTGACCTTGTACAACCAAAGGGTAAAGGAAGGTAAAACAGTTACATGGGACTGTTTGATCCAGGGAGAGAACTGATGAACTGAGTGCAAATTGAGGTGTAATTTTCTCACTTTATTATTTTTTGTTTTCTTCTGTGATATGGCTAATATGGAAATGAGTTTTGCATGATTTAACATGTATAATTGACATCATATTGTTTACCTTCTTAGAGGGTGGTGGAGAGGTAGGTGGGAAGGAGAGAGTCTGGAACTTAAAATTTTAAAAGAAAAAATATTTAAAATAAAAAAATTATTAATTAAAAAGTAATGTTAAGACTAAATGGAGCCTCATTCTAGAACTACATCACAAGTATTCTTTCTATGTTGTGGAGGTTAAGGGCGCACAGTGCCCCTGAGATCAGGTAAAATTTTTTGACCATCCCTTTGTACCAGAGAGGAAGTCTGAATTTTTTCTTTTTCTTTTATGGAGTATTTACAGTACCCTATTTAAAGTTTGGGTTAAGTATTTGGTCATAGGCTCTGTGTTGTCTCCTGGCCTTCATGCATCATCTGCAACTTCCTCAAAACTCCCTCCAAATTCCCATTTAATTTCTTTTGCCGACTCATGATATATTGAAACTGTGATGGGGAAAGTTGCCTACGAGGAAGGGATAGCTGTACTTCTGTCAAGAATGGGAAAATACAATGACCCTCTTTGTTTGCTACCCCAACCTAAAGGAAAGAACCTTTCATGGTAGAATATCGGGTGTCATAACAAGAGACTAAGCTGAATCGGGGAAACTTTTCAAATCACATCACATAGATGTGATTTAATCTCTAACTCTGAGTAAGATCAGACCTTTTTCCTTTGCTTTGTGGTGCCTTCTTCTGAATATAACTCTTTCTAATGGTCAGGGTCCCAAAGTCACTTTATCGAAACAGTGCAGTGCTAAGTCAGAGGGAAGACCTCTCCTTACTAAGCTATGATGGTATCATTTCCCCCACATTGGAGATCTGCCTCATTCAAGCCCTGCACATCCCCACTGCAGTCTGTGAAATCTGGCAAGAGCCTGGCCGTAGGTGGCACAGCTGTATATCATGGGTTCATGCCATATTTCTGGGCTGTATGAATTTCCTGCCAGTACAAATAACCAAGCCTTTGGACACTCCTTTGCAGCCCAGAGACCATTCATTCTAATTGATTACCATCCAGATTCTCCCACTCTCTCTCTCCCTTTGGGCTTTTATGCCCCAATTTCTCCCCCTTCTTTTCCCCTCATTTGGTTTTACATTGAAGAATTCTTTCCATTCTCTCCTCCCCAAATGTCTTGCAGTCCTAGAAAAAGGAACATGTCAGCAGCTACAGCCACAGCAATGCCAGAGTGCCTATTCACTACTGGAGTTCATAAAAGGAGGAACAATGGGGAAGTATGGGAACATGGAAGGGAGAAAGAACAATTGCAATGGAAGAAAGTGGTAGTGAGGCAAAGGATGGAAGGGAAGAGAAAGAAGATAATGGGAGGGGGGATTAGTGAGCCAAGGGGACAAAGAAGGCAAAGAGAAGAGAAAAAAATTATGAAGAAACGAGAAAAGGTAATAAGAATGGAGAAATGAAGAAGGGAAAGAAGATGACAAAAGGAGTGATAAGGGGAGGAAAGAGGAAGGGAATGAGGTTAAGGAAGAAGAGAGGGAAGAGGGGGAAATAATGAGGACAAGTGAGAAGAGAGAAAGAGAGGAAAGAAGGACTGGAGGGAAAGAAGGGGGATTGGAGAAGAAACAAAGGGAAGGGAGCAGAAGAGAAGCATGGAGAGAAGGAGAAAGGGAAGAAGGGAAGGGAGAAACATCCAGGAATTCTAAAGCTTCTCCATGATAAACTATACCTTACTCTTTTGTCACTCTTACTCTTCCTCCCAGGCCAAAGCCCAGTGACTAGGCAGCAACTAGTTAGAGGAGAAAGGCAAGCCAAGAGAGCAGAGGACAGAAATTCATCAGCTTTCTGAGTTCTTCAAAAGGCTGGGAATTCTGCCAAGTTGGAAATCTCCATTAAGATTTTCCCCACAGTAACTAACATTCATCTGTATGAAAAATAAGGCTCACAGGTTTAATATAAAGTTCCATTTTCTCAGAATGAAAACAACTAGAAAGGTCATATAATTGAGATTTTGTTTGTGGTACTAAATAATGGTGATTAAGATCCATAATGATGTGAGGAAGACACGATAATAGTCTTATGTTAACAATCAAGCCTCAGGGGAAGCAATGTGGCATTATGAGAAAGTGTACTGAACTGGGAGTCAGGAGACCTGTGTCCTGATCATGGACCTAGAATTTACTACTTGTGTGACCTTGACAAGTAGATTATCCCTTCTGGGTCTCAGTTTTCTCCTCTCCAAAATGAGGGAATTTTACTAGACTTATGATTCTCAAAGTGGAGAGTCCATGTGGTTGAAACTCTTTTGATAATAATGTTGATGTTTTAATTTCTAATATTGTAAATATTGATAGATGTCTAGTGATATGCTAGAATGAGCTCAAACAGGAACTATTCAATTTTCAGTGTGAACATCTTGAAAATCAGCAAATGCTATGAATTAAGTCTTACTTTATTGTTTTGTTGATTGTCTAGCCTTAAGAAGTGATAGAGAAATGTTAATACTGCAGGCTAAACTTACAATTGTGTCCTGCACATATATATATTCCCAGAGAGCCAGTTGTTAACACATTTATAAGTAACCCCCTAGAGAGAATTCACATAAACAAAAGTCCTTTAGGAGGTCCTTTCTATTTTTCAATTTAAGAGTATAAAGGTGTCCTGAGGTAAAAAAGAATTAGAAAATTGCTGGTCTTGCCAGTCTCTTAGGTCTCTTCTGTCTCTCAGATTCTTTGATTAGAAGAATTTAGTGAGCTGTGCTGTGGATAGAAGGAAGAATAATATGAAAAAAGACAAAAGGAAACAAAACCAAACAACAAAAATAACCTATCCATTTAATCTCAATGGGGGAGTTCCTGAATCATTAAACAATAAATAAATGAATGAATGAATGCTTCTCTTCTGCTCCCTTCCTTTTGTTTCTTCTCCAAACCCCCTTCTTTCCCTCCAGTCCTTCTTTCCTCTGTTTCTCTCTTCTCACTCATCCTCACTTTTTCCCCTCTTCCCTCTCTTCTTCCTTAATGTCATTCCCTTCCTCTTTCCTCCCCTTTTTATTCCTTTGTCATCTTTTTTCCTTTCTTCGTTGCTCCATTCTTACTCTCTTTTCTTATTTCTTCATGATTCTTTTTCTCTTCTCCTTGCCTTCTTTGTCTAAAAACAAACAAACAAAAAAATGAATGAATGAATGAATAAATAAGTAAATAAATCATGGTCAGTGGATATCTGATATTGAGTGTATTTTATTGTTACTTATTTTATTGTAAGCACCTTGAGATCACTGATTCTGGATTACCACCCTTTCATGGCGGAGGGCTCAACGAAACTATGACCTGCTGCATAGGGTTACCCAAGACAGAAAGGTCACAGTGGAGAGTTCTGACAACAGGTGATCCACTAGAGAAGGAAATGACAAAACATTCCAGTATCTTTGCCAAGAGAACCCTATGGACAGTATCAAAATGTTAAAAGATATGATGTTGGAAGGTGAACCCCTCAGGTTGGAAGTTGTTCAATATGTTCAACAAATATGAGCTTGGAAAGATTTAGGGAAATTGTGAAGGACAGAATGTCTTGGTGTAAACTATGATCATGGGGTCGTGAAGAGTCGAACACGACTGAATGACTACAACAACAACCTTAAGGTCAAGAATTATTCCTTAATTAAATATGCAGAATGAGAATGAATATGACCTGTGGGAGAATTGTTTTGCTTGACTATGCACACTTGTCACAAGGTCTTTTGGGGTGGGGTAGAAGGGGAAAGGGCATGTGAGAGGGAAAGCAAAATAAAGATTTGTTAGTTGAAAAGATGATTTTTAAAAAATTATAGCTTATATAATTTTCCCTCCTTGCCCCCTAATCGTAGTATCTGCACATAGTACATATGCAATACTTGTATTTCCTGAATTGAATGAAGTGAATTCTAATTCTCTGTAAATAAATGATTTTGGTACAGGGTAGCTGGTAGTTCTAAGCATATTCTACAAACTAGCACTCCTTCTTTACCAGCCATTTTGGGTAAATGGGAGTTGACTATATCTGCATATATTTTGCACAAATGCTTGGCTAGATAGTACTATCTTTTTGCAAATAACTTTCTAGCTACAGTTCAAGATCCAAGGGGCATGTTATAGTCTTAAAGAGTTGCCTGGGTCTTTCACATATCAGATGATTTACCCAGGGTCACACAGCTAGTAAGTGGAAGAGATACAATTTTAACCTGGATCTTTCTGACTTTGAGGTCAGCACTCTGTCCCAAGCTGCCTTTCTCTTAGAATATCTATAATAAATTTCTGTTGAATGAAATTCTACTGACATAAAACTTTTCTGGAACATATCTAATGCACAAAGCAAAAAATATTCTTGTACACCAATAATCTTACTCTAATTGTATTTTTTTTTTTTTTTTTGCTTTTTGGAAGAGGGAAGGTAGGGCAATTGGGGTTAAGTGTCTTGCCCAAGGTCACATGGCTAGGTGGGGTTTTTTTGTTTTTGTTTTATGCGTATTAAGTGCCTGAGGCCAGATTTGAACTCATGTCCTCCTGACTCCAGGGCTGGTGCTCTATTCACTGTGCCACCTAGCCACCCCTAATTGTATTTGTTGTAAGAAACTTCCCTGTAGTCCTTCGATGACAGGAGTGGTTCAATGAGGCTGGAAAGTTCTTTGTATCATTCAATTGAGCTAAACTTTCTCTACCATTTAAGCCATAAGATATTATGATGTATGGGGCTGGTAGGTGGCACAGTGAATAGAGCACCAGCCCTGGAGTCAGGAGGACCTGAATTCAAATTTGGCCTCAGACACTTGACACTTACTAGCTGTGTGACCTTGGGCAAGTCACTTAACCCCAATTGCCTTGTCTTCCCCCCTCCAAAACAAAACAAAAAGAAACCATGATGTGTAAAGAAGACTTTCCTAGCTATGGAGCAGAAGGAATCATAGAACACAGATGGGAGGTAAATCAAGAATATACAATGACTCTGAGGTAGAGTTAGGATTAGAACTCAGAACTCCTGACCCTTCTACCTTTTCCAGTTTGGACTGGTCAAAAAATACTGTCATTTGTGTAGACCTATTGGCTTATTAAATCCAGTCTTTTCTCCAGGTTGTTTTCCCAGCTGACTATATTGGTATGTTCCATCAGGTCTCTTGGCGACTGTGGCTTCATCCTCAGTTGTTGAATTGGAGCAGGTCATCTCTGAAGACCCCAGGACTCTGGCATTCCAACCACCTGGCCTCTCTCAACAGACACCAAGTATATCTGCACCATATGTAGCTTTGAGATTCACCTGCTGAGTCCTGAGGGACACAGGCAAGTAACTTGAGAGTAAAAGGATCAACAACGTAATCATTAAAGTAATCATTCTCCAGTGCAAATTATTTCAATAAACATTTAATAATAATAATAATAGTAATAGTAGCAGCTGGCATTTACATAGCACTTTAGCATTTGCAAAGTTAGGATTTGCAAACATCCTCTTTTTTATCCTCACAACAACCCTGGAAGGTAGGTGCTATTATTATCCCCATTTTGTAAGTGAGGAAACTGAGGCAAACTGAATTTAAGGGACTTTCTGAGGGTAACTGAGCTAGTAACTGTCTGAGGTGGGATTTTGGGTCTTTCTGAGTCCAGGCCCAGAGCTCTACCCATTTATTAAATGCTTACCATGTGTTAGGCATTTGTTGAAAAATAACATTGTTCCTGCTGTCAAGGAGGGGATGTTACATGTGCACAAATAATGGATACAGGGTAAAGTATGATAGGGGCAAAGGATAATTTTGGAGAGACAAAGAGAGAAAGAGAAAGAGACAGAGACAGACAGACAGACAGAGAGACAGACAGAGACAGAGACAGACAGAGAGATACAGAGAGAGACAGACAGAGAGAGACAGAGAGAGAGAGGGAGAGACAGAGAGACAGAGACAGAGAGAGACAGAGACAGAGAGAGACAGAGAGACAGAAAGAGACAGAGACAGAGAGACAGAGAGATACAGACAGAGAGACAGACAGAGAGAGAGACACACACAGAGACAGACAGAGACAGAGAGACAGAGAGAGATACAGAGAGAGACAGACAGAGAGAGACAGAGAGAGACAGAGACAGAGAGAGACAGAGACAGAGAGACAGAGAGAGACAGAGACAGAGAGAGACAGAGACAGAGAGACAGAGACACACACAGAGACAGACAGAGACACAGAGACAGAGAGATAGACAGACAGACAGAGATCACCTTCAGCTCTAGGAATCAGGGAAGACTTCATGGAGGAGGTGGTACCTGAGTTGGACTCTGAAAGAAGAAAAAGATTTAATGAGGAAGAGCATGCTTCAGGTCTGAACAAATGCATAAAAGGCAAGAGGGGACAGGATGTTACTGGGAGGCAGCCATTTTCAGGTTTGGTTGAGATAGTTTGGTTGGTAAAGGGAAATTATGTGAAATAAGGCTGGAAAGGTAGATCAGACCAAGATTCCAAAGAGCTTTAAAGACTGGGCTAAGGAGTTTATATTTTATTCAATGCATAATAGAAAGTTACAGATAATTTTTGAGCAGAGAAATTATCTGGTTCTATGTGAACATTAGTAAGGTGATTTTGTAGCTGTGTTAGAACAGATTAGAGCAAGGAGAGACTAGAGGCAGGAAGACCAGAGAAGAGGTTACTAAAATAGTTTAGTGAAAGATGATAAAGACTCAAACTAGGGTGGTAGCCATGTGAATAGAAATAGGGGATGCATGCAAGAGATAGTATAGAAATGGAATTGATAAGATCTGGCAACTAATTGGATGCTGAGGGCAAGAAAAAGCTTCAAACATGACTTAATATTTTAAGCCCTAATGACTAGGAGTATGGTGGGTCCATCAAAAGAAACAGAGAGACTAGGAGGAAGGGCAGGCTTATGGGAAAAGAGTAGTCCAGTTTGGGACCTGCTGAGTTTGAAGAGGCAATGGAAAATTGAGGAAGTGATTAGTAACTGTGGTAGAAATATGGGACTGGAATTTAGGAAGTTGTATTGGAGTGGGATGCTTAGGGATACAACTCATGGAGTTGAATTTGGATACATAGATTTAGGAGTGAACTAAAAAGAAGAGGTCCCTGAAGCCATGGGACTGGATGATATTATCAAGGGTGTAGAGTAGAAAGAGAAGAGTTCTAAGGACAGGCCTTAGGGACACCTGCACTTAGGGATGAGGAAGAGGAAGAACCAGTGAAGGAAACCAAGAAAGAGTAGACAGGTAGGTAGAGAAGTTCCAGAGAATGGTGTCATAATGAGGGAGAAGGAAATATACAGAAGCAAAAAATGGATCCTCCAGAAGAAGGAGGTACACGGTGTCAAAAACTTCAGAAAGGTTGACAAGGATGAGGACTAGGAGAAGGTATCAGATCCGGCAATTTAGGGATCACTAATAACCTTAGAAAATACAATTTCAATAAATTAATGGTATCAGAAGAGAGATGTGAGTGGGCAGATGGAAACAGGAAGCACACTCCTTTTTATGGATCTTAAGCTGTGAAAGGGAGGAGAGATCTAGAATGATAGTTGAGAAATGCCCGGGGCAAGTAAAGGGTTTTTTTTTTGTTTCAGGATAGAAGATACCCAGTTATATAAAAAGCCAGGCTTGTAAAGAGGCAGAGAAGGCAGTCAACTACAAAACATAATTTGAGATGCATAGCCACAGCCTTCCTGTCCCCAAGTATCCTCCTCTCCCCATGTAGGTGTCACAGTCCTTGAAATTCCATAATTTGGGATTCATGCCTTTGGGATATAGATTGTCCTTTTTATATACTATTTTTAAAAGGCCATATCCATTGAGTTGCATTTTAGTGTGAATCAGCTAAGCTCCAGAGTGGAGCAGTGTGAGGGTGATGAGGAAGAAGAAGGAGAAGGAGGAGGAGGTGAAGAAGGAGGAGAAGGAGGAGGAGGAGGAGGAGGAGGAGGAGGAGGAGGAGGAGGAGGAGGAGGAGGAGGAGGAGGAGGGGGAGAAGGAGAAGAAAGAGAAGAAGGAGGAGAAGGAGAAGGAGAAGGAAAGAAGGAGATGATAAAAAGGCACAAAAGACAAAGCACTTTACAATTTCACCCCCTTTCACAATTTTACCAGGTTTGGGCCACCAGCGTTGTGTGCCAGCCTACGGTGCCCTAAGTCCATAATGGGTAAAACCTAATTCATATTCTACAAACACAGGATTAGAAAAACTCCCAGTCCTCTTGGTTCTCACTAGGTGAGATCAATAGGATCCCTAATGTTCCTCCTCAGAGTCCTTGGCACACTCTCTTCATCCAGTGGGACATAAAAGGTTTCATGCCTATACACTGGGGCATTGTGCCAACCACAGCTGATTTCTGGTAGGGAAAGTGAAGGTGACCCATACCCATAACTTCAGGTGATAGCCTATAATTAATTCAAAACAGAGGCATACTGCAGCATGGGGCATGTCATAAAATCTCTGAAGGTCAACAAAAATCCTTGATACTTTTCCACTGCTAGTTGAAATTACTCCTTATTTTGTCATTGTGATAAAATGTGATTTAACTCCTTTAATTAAATTCCATTGTGGCACTAGCTCCTCAGCGTGGCACTCAACAATAAAAAATAATCATAGCACATATTTTTATAGTGCTTTAAGAATCTCAAAGCATTTTACATAAATTATCCCATTTGATCCTCAAAAGTCAGGGTGATAGACATTATTATCATCATCCCCATTTTGCAGATGAAAAACTGAGACTCAGTGTTTAGCTGGTAAGTATCGAAGGTGGGATTTGAACCAACTCTTTCAGACTTCGACTTCAGTTGTCCATTAAGCTCTACTCCCTCAGGGCCCCGCATCGTCTAATACAGCCTCTCAACCCCTCTCTCTAATTTTGTTTTCTTCTATTACCTATTGTGTAGCCACTGCTCCAGCCAGGCTGTTCTCTTCATTGTTTCAACTCCCAGTCCTATCCTCAATATTATTCTCATTCTCTATCAATGCCTTGCTCATGACTCTTCCCTCAGTCTGAAATATTCTCTATGCTCTTCTCTGCTCATCAATCCTTCCCATTCCAATAAATTCTCATTCCCATAAAGACCCAGCTCAAAGACCACATTTTACACGATCCATTATTTTTACCTCACATTGATCACTTCTTTCTTTGTCCCAGAGATAGCATCGGTAACCTGTAGCCTACTACAGCTTTTATTTACACTCATTTTTATTTTGTTCCCTAATTGTTTTCTATAGAAGCAGAGAATAGAATGCTAGACCCGGGGTCAGGAAGACCTGATTTAAAATCTGCCCTCAGACACTGACTAACCATGAGACCCTGGGAAAGATATTCAACCTTTCATAGCCTGTTTCATCATCTGTAAAATGGGAATACTATTAGCACCTACCTTGCAGGGTTAGTGTAAGAATAAAATGAAATAATATTTACAAAGTACTCTGTAAACTTTAAAGTGCTATATAAATGTTAGTGATGATGATGGTGGTGATGATGATGATGTAGATCAGGACTTTCACCATGAGCATTGACTTTTCTCCTCTGTATGTCTCATTATTTCTTGATATTATCTTCCATTCTTTCTTCTTTTACTCCATTCTCTGATGATGAGGTGGATCTCCCCTCAAGGCCAAATGCTGTACATAGATTATAGATTCTCTCTCCTCTCATTTTCTCCAGGAGATTACCCCCATAACCATGCCTTCATTTTCTAATTTTTAATCTCTTTCTTTCTACTGGTTCTTTTCCTGCTGTCTACAAATATATCCAAGATTCCTTTAGCCTTATTAAAACTTCATTAGACCTAGCTATTATTCAATATTTCTCTTCCCTTCCTCAGCCAAATTCCTAGAAATAGCCCTCTACATTTGTTGGGCACACTTTCTCATTGCTGGCTCATTTTTCAGTATTTTGCAATCTGATTTCTAACCTCATCATTCAACTTGAAATTCCCTCCTCCAAGTTACCAGTGATATCTTAATTGCTAAATCTCATCCTCATCTTCATCATTTGACTCTGCTGCATGTGACCATGTTAACCAACCTCTCCTCTTGGAGACTCTTTTCTGGGTTTTCATGGCACACTCTTTCTTGGTTCTCCTTCCACCTATCTCCTTTCTCTTTCTTTTGAAAGGTGTTTTTTAAATTCTGAATTTTGACAAGCATCAAAAAAATGGGCATTTCCATGTACAAAGGAACTATAAAAAGAATTTTGAGCATGAAACCACAAATCTCTGTTTCATACAATTTGCTTTTACTTTTTAGTATATAATAAACTCAACATGTAACTTTCAAAGATATTTATCTGTATTTCATTCTGGTCATATTTTTGTTTTGCATTCTTTTTAATGCTTTAATGACCCACTTTTTCTTCTTTTCTATTTTTTTGGGAGGGAGGGAAGCAGTCCTATTGAGTAGACTCCTTCTCCCTTCTGTTCCTCCGGTACCTCCCCCTACCCCAGAACAATGGGGAAAAACCCTTTATGACATATCTACACAGTCATAAAAAACAAATAATCCACATTTATTGTGTCTAAAATATATATCTCATTATATAATTTCTGCCCTTTGTCAAGAGGTGGGCAGCATGCTTCATCATCAGTCATCTGAACTAGTGCTAGGTCATTGCATTGATTAGAGTTCTTAAATGTTTAGAGTTGTTTTTCTTTATATGGTTGTTGTTATTATCATAGAATTTGCTCTCTGGGCTCCACTCATTTCACTCTATATCAGTTGATATATCTTCTCAAGTTTCTCTGAAAATGCATTTTCATTATTTCTATTACATTCATAATAATTTGTTCACATAGTCCCCAATTAATAAGCAGCTTTTTACTGTCCAATTCTTTGTTAGAACAAAAAGTCTGCAATAAATATTGTGTATAGTCCAATCCTTTTCCTCTTTCTAAAGTCACACAGTGACTTTTGCATATAGTTCCAAATTTCTTTCCAGAATGCCTGGACTTATTCACAGCACCTCCAATAGTATATTAATGTGCTTGTTTTCTCTCTATCCCTCCAACAATTGTTGCTTTCCATTTTTTGTCATCTTTGCAAATCTTATGGGAAGGAGGTGGGACCTTAGAGTTGTTTTAATTTTTTTAAAGATTTGCAGCATTATTTTCACATGGTCATTGATGACTTAGATTTTTCTTTTGAGAACTTTCTGTTCATTCCTTTGACAATTTATCCAATGGATAGGTTATCCATTGGCTTGAATGCTCCTCAGTTTTTTTTTTTTAACACCATTCATATCACAGTCCTTGAATGTATATGTGCTTCAAGGTTTTGTCTTACGTGTGTTACTCTTCTCTCTAACTTCTCATCTGATTATCTCTTCATCTCCTATTAGTTCAATCATCTCTATGCAACTGGCAATGAGATATAGAAATCCATCCTTAGTCTCTCTGCTGTACTCAAGCCCTAACTCACCAACTGACTATTAGATATTTTAAACTTGTCCAAGTGGTATCTCAAACTCAACATGTTCAAAACAATTCATTCCCATCTCCCACCTCAACCCACCCCTTTTCTACACTTTCCATTTTCTGTTAAAGGCACCATTGTCTTTCAGTGACCTAAGGTCACAACCTGAATGCCATCTTCAGCTCACTATCCCTTAACCCATATATCCAATCAGTTGCCAAGTATTTTCTATTCAGCTTCTGTAATATCTCTAGCAACTGTCCTCATCTCTTTTCCCACATGGCTGCCATCCTAAAACAAGCTCTCATCACCCCTGTTCTAGCCTACTATAACATCCCCCCCACCCCTGCAATCTGTCTCTCTGCCTCAACTCTTGCCCCACTCCAACCCATCTGCCAACAGTTCCCAAAGTGATTTTCCTGAAATGCATGCCTGACCACGTCACTGAAAAAGCTACATTAATCCTGGGTTAAATTGAGGAGCAAATATAAAACTCCACTTAGCATTTAAAGCCCTTCACATTCTAGCCCCAACTTACCTTTCTAGAATTATTCCACATGACTCTTCTTCATGCAAACTAAGGTGCAGGTAAATAGGTCATCTTATTTTTCTTCATATATTGCACTCCACTTCCACCTTTGCACTAGCCTCTCTCATGTCTGAAATTCACTCCCTTTTCACCTCTGCCTCTAGGGACATGAAGCTTCCTTCAAGACTTAGCTCAAGCACCATCTTCTATATACAGCCTTTCCTAAACCTCTTAGCTGTTGGTGCTTCTCTCCCCAATATCACATACCAGTGTTGTTTAGATTTTGTATATAACTATATCTGTACAGGTTGACTTCCCTGATAGAATGTAAACATACCAAGGGCAGGAACTTTTTCACTTCACTTGTCTTTGTATCCCTAGTGCTTGGCACATAGGGGCATTTAATAAATGCTTATTGCTTATTGATCTCTATAATAAATGCTTGCTGATGAGTTTCTATCTTCCCTGTCCTCAAAGACTTGAAAACGCAAGCTGCTGTGACTCTCATTAAAACATCAACCTGAAGGAAAGGGAAGGGAAGGGAAGGGAAGGGAAGGGAAGGGAAGGGAAGGGAAGGGAAGGGAAGGGAAGGGAAGGAAAGGGAAGGGAAGGGAAGGGAAGGGAAGGAAGGGAAGGGAAGGGAAGGGAAGGGAAGGGAAGGGAAGGGAAGGGAACAAGCATTTATTAAATACCTACTATGTTCCAGGCCAGGGGTGGGAAACCTGTGACCTCAAGGTCACATGTGGTCCTCTAGGTCCTCAAGTGCAGCCTTTTGCCTGAACTGAAGCCACAGATTCCCCATCCCTGTTCCAGGCATTGTGCAAAGTGTTTTTACAAATATCACATTTGATCCTTACAATAACCTGTCACGGTAGGTGCTCTTGCTTTTCCCATTTTATAGTTGAGAAAACTGGAACAGATAAGGTTAAATGACTTATCCCAGGCTCACACAGCTAGTAAGTGTCTGAGGCTGGATTTGAACTCAGGACTTCCTGATTCCAGTCCTAGCATGCTATCTTTTGGTGCCACCTAGTTGCCTTGTAACTTGAGTAACATATGTGGTGTTATTCTTAGAGACATGGTAGGCATGCACTAAAAAGTCACGTGTTGACTCCACTAAGCCTTCTTACTTATTCATCCATGTCCCCAGCATGTTCAGTAGGGAGTGATTCAAATCTGCTTGCTGTGGTCCACTTGAGAATGAGGTGGAGTTGCTTTAGTTGTCTTGATTCCTGCCAGATCATTGCTGTTCTTGGAGGTTAGAGGACCTGGGCTCAAATTCTACCTCAGATACTTCCTAGCTATGTGATCTTGGGCAAGTCATTTAGCCTTTCTTAGCATCAATTTCCTCATCTGTAAAGTGAGAAGAGTGGACTGGACAGAGGGCTTCTAAAGTCCCTTCCATCTTCACATCTATGAAACTTTATTCCAATTAATCAAAGAACAGAAGAATACACCTTCCACCATACTCTGGCTGCTGGAAAAGCCCTCTGGCTCGTGGTCGGCTAAGCCTCTGTGTACTGTGGAAAGTGGTTAGACTGCTCTTTGAGCTCTTCTAATCCGCATCCAGAGACAAGAGCTCTACACAGGCTCCTAAGGCTTGGTGTTGCTTGTGCTCTCCATAGAAGCAGCTCGCATTGCTAACATTTTCCTCTGAACACACCAGGGACAGCTCTTGATCTTCTTGCACATATCCTTTGCCCATGCCCTGCAGAGAGGGTTCCACAATGCAAAATTTGCTTCCACCGATGACACACTGATGACATTTTTCTATTGAGAGCTTTAGACCAGAAGCTTCTAGCCAATCTAACACCATCAGGAGGCTCACTTTGTGGATTTCCAGCATTTTCCCAAAGATGACGAGATTGTCCCCATCTCTCAGTAGTTCGTGTCACTTACCACTTTTCCCATGAGCCACAGAAAAGTACCAGGGGCCACAGAAAGTCCTTTGTGACATGGATTGGAATTGGTAGAATCCTACTAGACATCTTGTTTTCATCTACCATGAGAATCCAATAGCCTTTGCTTCAGAGTTCTAATAATGAGAACCACTGGCTAGCCGGCAGATAGTTCTGGGCATCTCACACCTGTGACATGGTATGCTGTTCTCCTTAGTTATCTGAGTCAAGGTTCTTCAGTCCATACAGTCTAGTCTTTTCAGAGCTCTTCCTGCAAGGGTTCACTAACTATACAACCATATTAGGCCTAATTGACCAAATCATAATAGGGTCGCAGCTTTTGATGTCAGGTTTCACCTTGTTATGATGGCAGGAGTGTTTAAATTTTTTCTCCCATGTATATGTTAAATTATTCTTGTAATGATTACCCTGGATTCTAGTAAACTGGTCCTTTCTGGAGGGCACATGGGCCATATATAGCAAGTTTGTTGGAGCCAGCATCTAGGCCAGGGAGAGCTGGCCAGTATTTGTTGGCTCAGGATATAATAGCTCATATTAGATCTGAACTCTGCCAAGAATCAATCAAGGGTAGCTAGGTGGCACAGTAAGTAGAGTACTGGACCTGGAGTCAGGAAGACCTGAGTTCAAATCCAGCCTCAGACGCTTGACACACTTACTAGCTGTGTGACCTTGGGCAAGTCACTTAACCCTGATTGTCTTGCCTTCCCCCCTCCAAAAAAATAAAAAGGTCCACCAGTCAGTCAGTCAATAAGCAATGTGAAGTGTCTGCTATGTACCAGACATTGTGCTAAGCCCTGGAGTGAGCCAGTGTTCACTATAACAGAAGCTTGGAAGGAAATCCTATGCTGAGGGAATCATAAGGGAATCAGGCCCTTGGGAAGGAATTATGAATACAGAGGGGATGATGGGTATTCAAGGTATTTTAAAGGAGGGATCATTGTGGGTATGAGTGTAGGCAGCAGAGGAGGAAACAGTAGAGAGGAAGAGACTGAAAATTAATGAGATATATGGGGATGACTGTGGGGAATAACATGCTGGAGGAGATGGGAGGGGAGGAAATTAATGGTATATGCTGGGAATTCGGCCTTGGTGAGAAAGGTCAGTTTGTCATTAAACACTTGAGTAAAGCAGGAAAAAGGTAAAATGATGTCAAGGAATTATGATATGTGGTAAAGGGGGAAATACAGTGTTCATAGAAAACACATTTTCTTGGTAAAGTATGAGGCAGGGTTGTCAGCTAAGAGGATGCACGGAGAAAGTAGTGTGGCAAACTGGAGAAGAGAATGGGATAATCAGGGAGGTGTAAAAGTCCCTGATATGGGCAATTAGGTAGCACACTAAGACTAAGGTAGAACACTAAGCCTGAAGTCAGGAAAACTCATTTTCCTGAGTTCAAATCTAGCCTCAGATACTTCCTAGCTGTGTGACCCTGGACATGTCACTTAACCTTGTTTGCCTAAGTTTCCTTATCTATAAAATAAACTAGAGCAGGAAACAGCAAGCCACTCTGGTATCTTTACTAAGAAAACTCCAAATGGGGTCACCAAGAGCCAGACATGACTAAAACAACCGAACAACAATAAGAGTCCTTGATGTAGTGAGAACTCAGTTGAGATTACATGAATTTATAGTAGACTTGGTGGCATGATTTCCTCTAGATCTGTTAAGTATTTTGTAAGCAGCAGCTAAGGTGACAGATGGTGTGAGTAATTCAGGGTTGAGGTTTGGCAAGGCATGAGCTGTGATGGGGCAAATGAGCAAGGGCTTTTGGAGTGACGGTAGTGGAAAGCTGATCTGATTTACTTAAAGGTTGAGACTGGAATGGGAAGAAAGTAAAACCTGGGTAGGGACGACAGTCTGAGAAAGTCCTGAGGGGTGGCAGGATTGGAGATCATGGTGTTTTGGTGAAGACAAAGAATAGGTTACGGAGTCAGCATAGAAAGAGATGGAATGATTGCAGCTTGTGATCAGATAAAGGCATTTCAGTGATCATGGAAGTAGAACATTTGTGGTTGATGGCAAGATCAAAGGTGTGACTCATTACCAATATATCATTTGACTGAGAGAACAGATAACGGAGACCTACTGTCTAGTGATGCTTCAGCTTGGAAGCACACACAGAGAGAAAAAAGCAACAGTATAATCCTCAGATTTACTCTCTGGAACAGCATAGAGTTTTGCTACAAAAATGTTGATGTCCCAGGAAAACACAAGATAGAAGATCATTGGAAAACTGCCTGATTTTAAGTCACCAAGAGCCTAGCTAATCTGTCAGTCTACAAAACAGCCACAGAAGTAAGTGAGGTCCCCAATGGACAATACATTGGCACTATTCACTGTTGACAGGGGAGTTCATTGACCTCTCTATAGTGTAAGGAAAAGAAGAGACTTGGGAAAGGGACCCTAATCTCCAGATCTTCCCCATCTGGGTCAAAATCTAGATAAGAGGAAGACAAATTGGGTATGCCCTTAGGAGATGGAGATGGGTGCCTAAACTGCCCTAGGTTGAGGGTGATCCTTGACTGGGCTGGGGGAGGAGCTAAATATGGAGATCATCTCTGTCCTGCCCACTAACTTAGCCTTAGAGATCCTAATGGAGCTAGAACCTGCAGAGATGGAAACCTTAGGGACTAGAGATAGCTTCATTCACCCCAGGCCTTCCAGAAGGTCCAAGATTGGTGCTGCATCCAAAGGCACTTTGCTCCCCCTTACAGGGTAGAAAGATTGACTCTTCAGAAGCATCGAGTCACTACAGAAATGCCCAGACTATCAGGCCTATAGCTAGGTTGATATGTAATGATGATCAAAGGTGTTACTCATTGAACCTTCTGGTATTTACTGGTGCAGGGAAGCACATAGCATTCAGGAAAAGAAGTCACTGATGTATAAGTGTAGGAACAACAATTATTTTTTTAGCTGAGGGGAGAATATAGTCTGGGTATCTGCCAAGTAAAGTTAGGAAACCCCCTCTCTCTCACTACCGTCTCTTGAATATGATGTGAATTCCTTGGACAAGATGAAAATTATATGAACAAGAAGGGAATTTTCTTGTTCTGGGTCCTCATTGATTTATATACTAGGTCTTTTTTCTTGTCCTGACTGAAGTTCTCAGCATCAGTTGCATTGAAAATCTCTTTGGATCATACTTGAAGAGTAAGAATTTCCACTGAGCTGGACCTCGGTCTGTAGAAGGAGGCAGACGCAGACTGACTGAGAGAGAGCTATCAGGACAAGTCAACTTGCACATAGATCTTTGAAGAGGGTGTCAGTTTGGTACTTGGGTACTCACTAGGTGCTAGAGCTCAAAAGAGATTTGGGGAGAGAGAATTGTGATGTGAGAGAAGAAAGGAAGGAAAGGAGGTAATGAAGAGTGGAAGAAGGAAAGAAGGGAGAAAAGAAGGAAGGGAGGGAAGAGAAAGAAGAAAGGAAGGAAGGTAGGAAGGAAAGAAAGAAGGAAGGAAAAAAGGAAGAGAGAAAAAAGGAAGGGAGAGAGGAAAGAAGAAAGGAGGAAGTAAAAAAGGAAGGAAAGAAGGGAGGGAGGAAGAAATACAGAATCCCTGTATTTCTGTAAACAAAACTTATTACCTCTTTGGTCACTTCCAAAAATCCACTTCTTATTATTCATATTAGTGAATTATCTCTCTGTCATGAGGTAGGCAGAATTCTTCTGGAATAATGATTGATCATTTAGTTGATCAAAATTCATAACTCTTTCAAATATATATTTTTATGATGATGTTTTATTATGAATTGTCCTTCTCACCTTGCTTTTTTCTCTCTACACCAGTTTCTACAAATCTCCCCATATCTCTTTGAAAACTTTCCCCTTATTTTTATAGTCCAACAACATTCCCAATATATTCCTGTATTACAGTTTGCTGAGCTATCCCTCTACTTATGGGCATTCCCTTTAGTTTCCAGTTTTTTGCCACTATAAAGAGAGCTGCTATAAATATTTCTGTACATAAAGGACTTTTATCTATTTCTTTGGTCTTCTGGGGATACACAGGTCTACCAGTGATATAACTGGCTTGAAGGGCATGCACTATTTAGTAATTTTTTGTGCATAATTCCAAATTGCTTTACAGAATATTTAGATCACAGATCTGCCAATAGTACATCAACATGCTTATTTTCCTGAACCCTTTCCAACATATCATTTTATTATATTTTTATCAAATCTTCCAATCTGATGGACGTTAGGTGAAACCTCAGGGCTATCATATAGAATATCAGCAAATCACTGAATTTAAGAGTTTGAGGAAGCCTCCATAGCCAGATAGTGCAGCCCTCAACTGAAAAAGAATTCCTTTTATAACATATCTGATAATTGATTATCCAGCATTAATTTGAATACTTCTAGTGAAAGGGAACCAACTATCAGCATGGCTGCCCTTCCAACTTTTGGATGATTCTGACTCTCAGGAAAGGTTTTCCTACAGTATCACATAGAACTTGGCCTGTTTACTACTTCTAGCCATTGCTCCTAGCTTGACCTTCGGGGTCTAAACAGAACAGAGCAAAAGACTTGTCCATGGAATATCACTTCAAATACATGAAGGTACCTATTAGGCTCCTCTTAAATCTTATCCTCCCCATGCTATTCTGCCCTCCTCTACTAATGCCTTCAACCAATCTTTATATGGCAAGAACTCAAGGTCCTTCACCATCTTGTTTATCCTTCTCTGTATACTTCCTAGCTTATCAACGTTCTCCCTGAGACAGCCCACAGAACAGATCACAAAACTTTATGAGTGTTCTGACCAGAAGTGAGTACAGTAGAACTTTTCATTTCCTTATTACTGTAAGCTCTATGTCTCTCCTCCTTCATCTCTGTTTTTCTTTCTATTCCTCTGCCTCTTTCTGTCTCTCTCTCTGTCTGTCTCTTTTTCTCTACCTCCCTCATATCTCTCTTCTATATCATATTGCTGACTCTTGTCGAACTTTCAGTCCTTTTAAACCCCTAGATCTTTTCCAGATAAGCTACTATCTAGAGCCATATCTATTATATTTGTGAAGATGGTTTTTTTTTTAAATCTAAGGATAAGATATTTACTCCTAGAAAGAGAATAAAAGCAAATTTTAATATAATTAGTGCTGATAAATAACATCTCAGATTTGGCCCAGGGTTCTAGACTGTCAAACAGAATTACTTTATGTGGTTCTAGGTTTTGGTTCAACAGGTGGAATTTCCTAACTATGAGAATTGTTCAAAATAGAATGGGCAGCCTTAGGTGGAACCCTGGAGGTGTTCAGGCAGAAGTGGGATGAGTACCTGCCAAGGACATTACAGAGGAGGCTCTAGCAATGGACAAGAGGTTGAATTAGATGATCTCTAAAGTCCCTTTCATATGATTCTATAGCTCCTTAAAGGCTTCAAGGTTTATGTATAGAACTGTTGGTGAATTAGCAGAACTCAAGAAGAGGATTCCTACCACTGAGGCTTCCTGGTTGGTATCCTGGTTCCCTGTAGACCCTTAAGCTTCCAAGATTTGCATGTACTCCTGGGGTGTTGCCTAAATATATAGATCAGGTAACACTAGGAAGTTTACATAAAGATTTCAAACTATAAGGAGCTTTGCTGATTACAGCAGTAGGAATGCACAAACACTGAAAAGAAAAACAACAATAATGTAATCCACTTGTTTTGCTAGGTCCCTAAGAATACCTTGGTAAATATTAGCCAGGGTACAGTTTTGCTTGCTTTTAAGATTTTCAGATTTCAGCGTAAAGAAACCTAAAAAACATGCATGTGTGTTACATAACATAACATAACTAATCTCTTAATAATCTGTAAAATAGATATTAACTTTTTCTGTGGTTAGACTGAACCATTCTCCATTGTGTAAGCCAAGTTGGACGTGTGAGTAATAGGTTTGTTATGGGAATAATGGCTCCAGTAGAGGATGAATTTCTCCTGAACCTTATCATCTTCTAGGTAGAATTCTTTTCATGACTGAATAACTTGACAGTTTTGAATTAACCAAGTAGTTTAAAGCATTTCCCATAAATGCCATATTTTGTTCAAAGAATCCAGTGAGAAAGGGTCATAGAATATTTTCCCTAATCAAATAGTGAATGTTGTCTAGAGAGTTTAATGCCAAATCTTCTTTCTTCCTGATTCTCTCTTATTGTCATCTGGCAAATATCCAAGAGTATGTGCATACATGCATACACATGCACACTCATGTGTGTGTGTGTGTGTGTGTGTGTGTGTGTGTGTGTGTGTGTGTGTGTGCATAGACACCAATGAACACTTACAAAACTCCATGTTTCCTGCTGGTCATAATATAGCTGATATAGAGTAGGTTAGGAGATGGATAGTAAATAATTCTTTGTAACCACATATTCCTAGGATTATAGAGTTAGAATTGGAAGGAATTTTAGAGACCATTGTTTTTCAGATGAGGAAACTGAGGCCCAGAAAGTTTAAGTAATTTGCCCATTTACAAATAGTACATAGTAAGACATAGGACTGGACTCAGGTCACTGGACTCTTAATCCATGACACTTTCCACTGTACCACACTCCTCTCCAATTGCTAGGCAGTGTCAAGAAGGACAGTGGGTATATAAGACCCAGACCCAGAAAGGAGTAGTAATGAAATTCAGAACATAAGAACTCCGACCAATAATATTAATAATAATAATAGCTAACATTTATATAGTACTTACTATCTCAGGCAATGTGCTAAGTGTTTCACCATTATTATCTCATTTGATTCTCATAACAACCCTGTAAGGAAGGTGCTACTATTAATCCCCATTTTATGCATGAGGAAATGGAGACAAACAGAGGTTAAGTAACTTGCCCAGGGTCACATAGCTAGTAAGTATCTGAGACCAGATTTGAACTCTAGTCTTATACTCTATCCACTGTGCCATCTAGTTTCCCTGATCAACACAATAACCATTCATGATTTCAGAGGACCAATGACGAAGTGTTTATCTATGTCCTGATAGAGAGGTAAGCAACTCAGGGATATGAAGGAGGCAGGACATAGTAAATGAGAGAATTGGTTTTTCTTGACAATGTATATTTATTAAATCCACTAGACTGTGAACTCCATGAGGGCAGGTACTATTTTTTGCCTTTTTTTTATCCCTAGTGCTTGGCAGCTAGGTGGCACAATGGCCAGAGTGCCAGACCAGGAGTTAGGAAGGTTCCTTCCTGAATTCAAGTCTGGCCTCTGACACTTTCCAGGAGTGTGACCCTGGGCAAGTTACTTAACCCTATTTACCTCAATTTCCTCATCTGTAAAATGAACTGGACATTCCTACTCCCAGGAGCCAAGATGGTGGAGTAAGCAGTAAATAACCATAGCTTTCCCATACTCACCTCCAAACAACTATAAAATAGTGCCCCAAAACAAATCCTAGAACAGTAGAGCCAGCAAAAAGACAGGGTGAAATAATCTTTTAGCCCAAGAAACTTGGAAGACTTAAAAGAAAGTTCTGTCTTATTTGGGCAAGAGAGGAGCACAATCCAGGACAGTCAACCAGTGAGAGATCCTGAGTCCCAGTGGGGTGGAGCAGGCAAATGCCAACACAAAGACCCACCACATGCCTCAACATAGTCAGGGAAACAGACTCCAGCTCTGAAAACTGCCACATGTTTCAGCATATCCCTGGGCAAACAGACAGCTGTCAGCAGCAGACATCCATAGGAGAACAGGAAGCCTCCAGTGGCCAGACTGCCATGTGTTTCAGTGTAGCACAGAAAACACAACTGGCTTCCAAACATGCCAGGCACCAGCACTAAGATCCTGGCCCAGCACCAGAGAAGCTTCCAGACCCTTATGACCTCCACAAGCACTGGTCATCCCCACTCCCACTCCTTAGCACAGCATCAGACTCCAGGGGGCCTAAGGGCAACATCAGTACAGTACCGGTAAACAGCCAGGACCTGCAGCCCCTGGCACAGGAAGCCTGAGACAGTGCTCCTTGAACCCCAGGAGCAGAACTCAAATTTAAAAGAAAGGAAAGAGGCCAAAAATTATGAGCAAACAAGCAACAAAAAAGAATCTGACCATAGAAAGATATTGTGGTGACAGGGAAGATCAAGACACAAACTAAGAGAGCAACAATGTCAAAACACCTATGAGCAAAGCCCCAAAGAAAAACAAGAAGTGGTCTCAAGTCCAGAAAGAACTCATAGAGGGGCTCAAAAAGGAACTTAAAAATCATATAAAAGAGAGAGAAGAAAATTTTGGGAAAAAATGAGAATGATGCAAGAGAATTATGAAAAAAAGAGTCAACAGCTTGGAAAAAGAAAACAACTTCTTATAAAGTACAATTGACCAAATGGAGAAGGAAGTATCAAAGCTAACTGGGGAAAACAACTCCTTAAAAGTTAGATTTGGGCAAGTGGAAGTTAATGACTCTATGAGACATCAAGAATCAATCAAACAAATTCTAAAGAATGAAAAAATAGAAGAAAATGTAAAATACCTCATTGGAAAAAAAAATGACCTGGAAAATAGATCCAGGAAAAACAATATCAGAATCATTGGACTACCTGAAAGCCATAATCAAAAGGAAGACCTGGACATTATGTTTCAAAAAATTATAAAGGAAAACTGCCCTCATGTCCTGGAATCTGGACAAAACAGGCATTGAAAGAATTCACCAATCACCTCAGGAAAGAGATCCCAAAGTAAGAGCTCCAAGGAACATTATAGCCAAATTATAGAACTATTGAGGTCAAGGGGAAAATATTGCAAGTAACCAGAAAGAAACAATTAAAATATCAGGGAGTCACAATCAGGATTTCACAGGACTTAACAGCTGTGACATTAAAGGATCAGAGGTCATGGAATACGATATTCCAGAAGGTAAAGGAACTAGGACTAAAACCAAGAGCCACCTATCTGGAAAAATTAAGCATTATACTTCAAGGGGGAAAATGGTCATTCAATGAAATAGAAAGATTTTAAGCTTTCATGTGGAAAATGCCAGAATTGAACAAAATTTGATCTCAAATCTCAAGACCCAAGAGAAGCCTAAAAAGGTAAAAAGGGAAAAGAAACCATAAGGGATTCAATGGAGCTGAATGATTTATATCCCTACATGGGATAATGATACTTGTAATTCTTAAAAATTGTACTACTGATAGTACAGTTAGAAGGAATATACATAGACAGAGGGTATGGGTATAAGGTAGATTTGAGGAAATGACAAAACAAATAAATAAGAGATGAGAAAGAGTGCAGAAGGAAGGGAGAAGTAGAATGGGGTAAATTCACATGACAAGGCATGAAAAACCTATTACAATGGAGAGAAAGATGGGAGGGGGCATGATGGGCATTGTTTGAAACTTATTCTCATCAGTATTGGCTCAGAGAAGGAATAATATACACAATCAGTTGAATATAGAAATCTATCTTACCTGACAGGAAAGTAGGAGAGGAAGAGATTAAATAAAAAGTGTGTGTGGGAACTGACAGAAGAGAGGACAGAGGGGAGGTGGTAGACAGAAGCAATACACTGTTGAGGAGGGAAAAGGTGAAAGGAGAGAGAGGACAAACAGGAAGAAAAATAGGATGGAAAGAAATAACACAGTTAGTAATCGTAACTGTGAATGTGAATGTGATGAACTCTCCCATAAAATGGAAGTGGAGAGTGGAGTATATCACAAACTATAATCCTACAATATCTTGTTTATAAGAAACACACTTGAAGCAGAGGGACACACACAGAGTAAAGGTAAGGGCTGGAGCAGAATCTATTATGTTTCATCCAAAGTAAAAACAAAAGCAGAGGTAGAAATCTTATCTCAGACAAAGCAAAAGCAAAAATAGACCTAATTAAAAGAGATAAGAAAGGAAATTGTATTTTGCTCAAAGGTACCACAGACAATGAAGTAGTAACAATACTAAACATATATGCACCAAGTGGTATGGCATCCATATTTTTAAAGGAGAAGTTAACTGGCTTACTTTGCATGATCAAACAAGAGATAGAGAGCATTATGAAAAGTAAAATTGATAATTCTTATTATATTAAATTAAAATACTTTTGCACAAACAAAACCGATGCAACCAAGATTAGAAGGAAAGCAGAAAGCTGGGAAACAATCTTTACAGCAAATGTCTCTGATAACAGCCTCATTTCTAAAATATATGGAGAACTGGGTCAAATTTATAAGAATGAAATAATTCCCCAAAGGCAAATGGTCAAAGGATATGAACAGGCAGTTTTCAGATGAAGAAATCCAAACTCTCTATAGGCATATGAAGAACTACTCTAAATTACTTTTTATTAGAGAAATGCAAATAAAACAACTGTGAGGTGCCATGTCAGACCTATCAGATTGGCTAATATGACAAAAAAGGAAAATGATAAATGTTGGAAAGGATGTAGGAAAATTGGGACGCTAATGCACTGTTGGTACAACCATTCTGGAGAGCAGTTTGGAACTATGCCCAAAGAGTAATGAAACTATGCTTACCTTTTGATCCAGCAATATACAACTGCTAGATCTGTATCCCAAAGAGATCATAAAAAGTGGAAAAGGAGCAAAAATATTTATAGCAGTCCTTTTTTGTGGTGGCAAAATATTAGAAATTAAAGGGATTTCTATCAATTGGGGAATAGCTAAACAAGTTGTAGTATATGAATGTAATGGAATGCTATTGTGCAATAAGAAATGATGAATGGGCAGATTTCAGAAAAACCTGGAAAGACTTGTATTAACTGATGCAAAGTGAAATGAGCACAACCAGGAAAACATTGTACATATTAGCAGCAACATTGTGTGATGATCATCTATGAATGACTCAGCTCTTCTCTGCAATACAATAACCCAAGATAAGTACAAAGGACTATGAAGAAAAATGCTATCCACATCCAGAAAAAGAAATGATGGACTCTGAATGCAGATCGAAGCACATTTTTCTTCACTTTATTCCTTTTCATTTTTTTTTCCTTTTGATCTGTTTATTCTTTCACAACTGTGACGAATATGGAATATGTTTTACATGATAGCAGATGCATAACTGATATCAAACAGCCTACCTTTTTAGGGAGAAGGGAAAGGAGGGATGGACTCAAAATCTTGTAAAAATTAATGCTAAAAATTGTCTTGACATGTAATTGGGGGGAAAATACTATTAAAAAAGTGAACTGGAGAAGGAAATAGCAAACCATTCCAGTATCTTTTCTGAGAAAATCCCAAAGATTAGGATACAACTGAATAAGAAAAAAATGACTAAACATTCTTGGTTCTAAGCACACTGCCTGGAACATAGTAGGCACTTAATAATCATTTATTGACTTACTGTTACAAGGATTTTTATTTTATTTTATTTTTTCAAAGGGATGGAAGGATGTGGAAAGGAAATAAATTAGATTTATTCTCATTAAAAATAAAATTTATCTCATTAAAAATATAATTTAAGGTGCATCTAGGTGGCACAGTGAGTAAGAGCGCCGGCCTCGGAGTTGGGATGACCTGAGATCGAAACTGACCTCAGGAAATGAACACCCACACACAAATAATGACTAGCCGTGTAACCTTGAGCAAGTTACTTAGCCCCAATTGCTTTTTAAAAAATATATATAATTTAAGTTAAAAAGTTTTACTAGGGGTGGCTAGGTGGTACAGTGAATAGGGCACTGGCCTGGAGTCAGGAGGACCTGCATTCAAATCCAGCCTCGGAAACTTAACACACACACACACACACACACACACACACACACACACACACACACAAACTAGTCGTGTAACCTGTAACCTTGGGCAAGTCACTTGACCCCAATTGCCCTACCTTTCCCCGCTCCAAAAAGAAAAAAAAAGAAATCTAGTCTCTCCTACTTATAAGTTGTGTAACATTGCACAAGTCAGTTCCAATCTCTAAGCCTCTGTTTCCTCGTCTGTAAAATGAGGACTAGATGAGCCCTAAGGGCCCTTTCGATTGTAACATTCAAGATTCTATGAGCATTATGTGACCTTGCAAATCAATCAGTCAGTCAACAAACATTCAGTGCTTCTTAGTTATCAGGCGCTGTGCTAAGGCTGGGGATGAGTCCCTAAAGGCAAAAAGAGGCAGCAAGAAAGTTCAGTGGATAGAGAGCTGGGCCTGGAGTCAGGGAAACCTGAGTTCAAATCTGACCTCAGATACTCACTAGCTGTGTGATTCTGGGCAAGTCACTTTAACCTCTGTTTGTCTTAATCCACTGGAGAAGAAGACAGCAAACCACTCCAGTATCTTCACCAAGAAAACCCTTTGGACAGTAGGGACAGGACTGAACAACAGTAACAATACCTTAGGCAGCTCACATTCTAATGTGAGAGTTAACACTTAGACTTATTGATAAGGAAAATCAAGCTCAGAGAGGATAAAATACTTGTCCAAAGTCACACTGGGAGTTGATCAGAGAGTCTGGGGAGGAACCTTTTCTCCTGGTCTGTCAGACCTCACAGTGGCTTGGTTTAAAAGAAACCATTCTGCATGTAAAGAATACTCCATTGACTTTGAGCTTCTCCCAGAGACAGCAGCCCTTGGTAAGAGGCAGGATTATAGGTGCAATGTAAATCTGAGAAAGAGCGGGGTGCTGGAGGCAGGGAAGGGAGGGATCAGAAGCTTATGGTAGCATTTATTTCATACTTTGTAAGGCTGGGCTAATACATAGTTTTGATAATGTTGCCTTTGTAGCTATGCAGATGTGCTTAGCTTTAAGAAAACATGACATTCACCCAAAAGATAAGTTAGTGGGAAATTATTCCCATTAGAAAAAGGATGCTTCTCTTTATAAAAGTCAGTACATTTGTGATGGCTTACACATTACTAGTTCTTTCATGAAAAGATTGTATTGTGAAAGCAGGATAAGGAACAGCAGTGGATCCTGCTGTAGTGGAAGTCAAGAAACGTGGGATTTGACTCCTGATTCCAACACTAAGCTGTGTGACCTGGGCAAGTCATTGAACCTCTCTGAGGCTCAGTTTCCTTGTCTATAAAATGATAGAATTCAGCCTAGGGGATCTCTAAAGTATCTTCCAATTCTCAAACTCTGTATGCTTAGAACAAAAGATTAATTAAGGATTAATTAGGACTCTTAAATTTTTATCTGGTTCCACTAGTAACTAGTTGAATTCTTAATGAGAAAATATTTTTCTTTCTTTCTGTAATATGAAGTTCATGAGATTAACATTTGCCTCACTCAGAGAGGCAATGAGCCATTGTTTTAGAAAGGGCTTTGAGGAACTGGATGGAACAGTATTGTCTAAAGAAGTTTTGAGACTGCTTCTTGACATCTGGCTCCTAATAATGAAATTTTTGAATAATGAGATGATGGGTAGGACAGGTTGATCCTGGCTGCTTCTCCCCTCATTGTGATCCTGACAAACTACAGAGATCCACTGTGACTAGGGACCAACTAGGTCTTGTGTCTAAATAGCTCTGGGCACATAAAATGCATTCCAGGAAATCTCATTGAATTTAATTAAATTTTAATGATACTATAAAGAAACCTAACTTTGTTGTACAAAACTATTATTACTAAATATCTAAGCATCCTAGCCCTCCCTTCAGTAAAGAATTCCTTTAGGGAAGAAATTTTTGCTTACCAGTCCATACCCCTCAGTTAGTCCAACTGGCCCAATAGCCAGGGTAGTAATGTAAAATCTCTCCTTACATAGCTAAGTCTATGCATGAATCACTTCCCTCGAAGCTGTAAATAGAATTATAATTTTTTTTTCTTTTTTAACTTTGATCTGTTTTCCAGATTGTAGTGTTGACAGAAAGGATGTTCAAATATCTCCGGAAATATTTTGCTATACACCTCTTTGGACATTCCCAACAGAGAGCAAGGCTAGTCTCCAAAGATGGAAGGTGCAACATAGAATTTGGCAATGTGGAAGCACATTCAAGGTTGTTCTTCTTTGTGGATATCTGGACAACAGTGCTTGACCTCAAGTGGAGGTACAAAATGACCATTTTTATCACTGTCTTCCTAGGCAGCTGGTTCTTCTTTGGCCTCCTCTGGTACGCAGTAGCCTACATACATAAAGATCTTCCAGAGTTTCATCCATTTAGCAATCATACTCCATGTGTGGAAAATATTAATGGCTTAGCCTCAGCTTTCCTATTTTCTCTAGAAACTCAAGTTACCATCGGTTATGGTTACAGGTATGTGACAGAACAATGCGGCACTGCTATCTTCCTTCTCATCTTCCAGTCCATCCTTGGAGTTATAATCAACTCTTTCATGTGTGGTGCTATCTTAGCCAAGATCTCTAGACCAAAGAAACGAGCCAAAACCCTCACCTTTAGTAAGAATGCTGTCATCAGCAAACGTGGTGGGAAGCTTTGTCTCCTGATCCGGGTGGCTAATCTTAGGAAAAGCCTCTTGATTGGTAGTCACATCTATGGCAAGCTCTTGAGGACCACAGTCACACCCGAGGGAGAGACCATTATTTTGGACCAGGTAGATATCAACTTTGTGGTTGATTCAGGCAATGAAAACTTGTTCTTTATTTCTCCACTGACCATCTATCATGTTATTGACCATAACAGCCCTTTTTTTCACATGGCACCTGAAAACATTCTCCAGCAGGACTTTGAGCTGGTGGTGTTTCTAGATGGAACAGTAGAGTCCACCAGTGCCACCTGCCAGGCCCGGACATCCTATGTCCCTGAGGAAGTGCTATGGGGCTATCGTTTTGCCCCCATGGTGTCCAAAACCAAGGAAGGGAAGTATAGAGTGGATTTCCATAACTTCGGCAAGACAGTGGCAGTAGATACCCCACATTGTGCTTTATGCCTGTACAATGAGAAAGATGCCAAAGCCAGGTTGAAAAGAGGCTATGACAATCCTAACTTTGTCCTGGCAGAAGTCAGTGAAACAGATGATACAAAAATGTAGCCACTTGGCATAAGCAAAGCAAAAAGACTGTGCTACGCAATGACTTAGAAACGCAGAGACTCAATCAGAATTTTCGGGAACACCTACACAGGACAAGAACCTTCAAAGAAAGTTAATGAGCTTATTACTCTTTGCATTCTGCAGTCTGACCTTACAGAACACACAGTACTACCAACTTCAGGCAGGAGACATATATAGGAATCTCTTTAAAGCAACTGAAGTTGGACACCAGACCTTCTGAATGTAAGTGGGCATGTGTGGTGCCCAGGCCCCGTGAGTGCAGGAGCTACTTCATTTTTGCCTCTGAGTTCCTAGGGGCTAGCTTAGTGCCTTCACTTTCTTAACTTTCAAGGCTTGTTGTTGATTTGAACTGATATAAACATCTAAAGTAAGCAAATTCCAAGTCCCCCTCCTCATCCTTTGCAATCTGGGAGAGGTTTTTTTTTTTTTTTAGCAATATTAATGATTGACATATGAATGGGCATCTGAAGGAAAGGAGCTGTCCAATTTTTTATTTTGTATTAAGCCAGTTATTGTATAAGTACAGTTCTTTGACTGAATTCCATGAAGTTTGGATTTTGTCAGAGCCATATGTGGCCCTGAGGTCACAGGTTCCCCACCCCTGAGATGGGAAAATCCACAACTTTAATTAAGAGGCAAAATAGGGATATGTTTTCTTGATGATTTGGTCTGGCTGTCTATATTGTCATTAATTATTTTCTGCTGTCCCCTATGATTTTCATGCCTTTTATTTACATGGGGTGTCCTGATGAAAACTAGCCCCAATAAATGCACCACAGGGATCAGTAACTAATAATTATGGATTTAGAGGTAGAAGGGACATCACAACACATCTAGTCAAACCTCCTTGATTTCTACATAAGGAAACCTGAGGCCCCAAGAGGTGAACGGATCGAAAGGCCTCAGTCATAGAAGTGCCCATTTGGGTCGGTTTTTTTTTTTCCAGGAAAGTTAAATGTGGTTCATGAATTATTCACAATGGCAGGGAACACACAAATATCATTTAGAAGTTCAAAAATAGGATGCCAAAGAATGCTTTTCCTACTCCCTACCACCACCCTTCAAAGAAATTGTGAATTTCTCAGGGTAGCTGCAGAATCACTTGATTCAGCTGATGCTGAGAATCAAGATTCATCTCTCTTATAACACTCTGTCTTCCATCAAATGAAACATGGGCTGAACTAGAGGAGAGAACCCAGCCTGCCAGAAAGAAGAGGAGGCTGTTGAACAAAGGGAGTAACTGTGTGGCTAAACCATACAGATCCAACTTTAAAAATAACTCTTGGGCGACAGGCCACACTTCCCACTCCTGGCTGTCAGTACCCAGTGAAGTCCAGCAATTGCTCAACACAGATGAGCCCACTTACACTGTGTCTACCCACACCTACAGTGGAATGGAGATCTGGAGTCTAAACCATTTTCTGAAAGAGCCAAATAAACTTAAGACCCATGTTGGTCTTTGGCCAGCTTAACAGCTTCAAATTTCTGTTTCATGTTGTGTGTACAGACAGACACATCTTAAGTCAGTGAATTGAAATCTGCACCCATACTTCCTTGCAAAGATAAATACTTGATTTGAAAGCTGTGATAACATTTTCCTAAATGACACATTTATGTTCTCCCAGTGTTGACTGGGATTATAAGTGAAAATTCTGTTATACTGGGCATGACCTGTCTTCCTAAGAGATCCAATAAGGAGTTTAAAGGTACTGAAATGGAAGCTGAACAAAGCCTCTGAGAAAGTTCATTGGGCTTATCTATTAGGGCTTGTTATAGCCCAACTCTTTCCAAAAAAGAAGTGAGAATAGAAAATAAATGGAGTGAAATGTAGCAGTCAAGAAATTGACTGGTCTTCCAATTCTCTCCCCATCCTCTCCTCCTTCTGTTACCCAGGATATGAGACTATGTTTGGATTTTATTCAGTTCCTTTCTGCTGCCATTTAAAATGTGAATTACAGTAGATGGTACCTAATTCTAAGCAGGAATCTCTTTGTGTCAGAGTGTTAATTAATATATAAAATCTGTAAATACTTAATGCTTTTTTTTCAAAAGCAATATTTATCATAAGAGAATAAACTTATTTAAAAACCAATATGCAGAAAGAATGTTTTTTTTTTTCTTGGGGAGAAATAGATTTATTGGGGGTTGGGGAGGTGATCAAATAAAATGCACTTGTTGTCTGGGTATCTATCTTATAAAACCCAAAGAAGAGACAACTTCTCTTACAATTATTACCCTTCTACTGTCATGATACTGTATTGGACACTTACAATCATAGTCTTTTATATATAGGGTGATGCTATGGCACACTTATTAGCAAAGAACATCTCTTGTTTTTTATATAATGATGAAGTAGGTGGGCCAATCCATCTATATGTTTTGGTCCTTGTGACTCAATGTGACATTAGACAAGCTATCTATCAGTGCCTTTTGTGGCCATGAAACAGAGGAGCTAAGTACCTCACACAGGGGCTGAATTGCTGACCATTTAAATTTCAACACACAATGAAATACTGACTCTGCTGCAGAGCACTGGATATATGAACAAGAGTAATCTTATCTTCATCGTGGTCGAATAAACCCGATCTATTGTTTGATCAGTGAGTTGATAAACATTTAAGTGCCTACTATGTACCAGGTAAGCACTGGGAATACCCAAAGAAAATAGAGAAAGAAAGTCAGTTCCTACCCTCAAGGGACTTATCATCTACTGGGGGAAGACATACAAGAGGAGAGGTATGAAGCACAGGGACATGATGGCAAAGCCAGAGAAGGGCTGCCAGGTGGGAAATGAACAGTCATCGATAAGTCATTGTAATTTGACTTTGATATCTTTGCCTACCTTTGTCCTTATGTAATTTACTTTTGATTTCATATAAGCTCCAAAGTTTTTAGTGTCCTCTCACTCTCAAAAATTCATAAATATACTTACACATTTACTTATCTGTTGGCGTGTATTCTCAGTAGAATGTGAGCTCCTCAAAGGCAAGAAGTGTTCATGTTTGTTTTTGTAGCCTTAGCAGTTAGCATAGTGCATGGTACATAAGAAGTGTTAACAAATATTTATTGAATTGAAAAGAATAGATTTGCCTTATGGACCTTAAAGTATGATTTTTAAATGGATCATTTGATATTTATAATGTGCATTGTGTGGGACAAGATGCTAGTGAATGTATGAAAGCAGTAAATGCCCTGGGGAGGTATATTTAGTTTTCTGGGCCACAAAGAACCTCTAACTAAATTGGCTATTCTTTGCCTGTTCTTTGTGCTCCCTTTTCTTGAATTGTTGCTACTTTTATAAGATCGAAAAAAATGGATTGAATTGGTGAATACAGATGAAAGCCTATCCTTTCTAACTCATTTGCTGCTTTTTCCCAGAGTGCCTGGGGGTTGCCTTCCTGCAGTCAGTATTTCCACTGCCATTGATCTCCTGAATGATGCCAATTTAGCATAGTTGCCATGGGATCTTTGACTCTGAGGATCTGGTTTCTGGCTTTAATACTTCCTGGCTCTTACAGGACCTTGGAAATGAGAGAGCAAGCTCTCACACTAGACTTCTAGGATGGAAGGCTACAGGATTTCAATGTGTCAATAAAGGAAAGGGTGAGTGGGTTCTATATGAAAAGCTGTCACATTCAAGACGGAGCAGAGAGCAGCCCTCTTAGTTCGTACTGAGAATGGGCATGAATTATAAACAACAAGAAGATTCTGGGGATAAGGATTATAAGACACTGGCATATATGAACAAGGGGAGGATATGGAGTCTCTTTCCTTGAAGATTTTAAAATAAGGGTACCACTGGAGTGAGTGTGGGAAAGGCCTAGATTTGGAATTATAGGGCCTGAGTTTGGATCCCAACTCTGCTATTTTACTGTGTGACCTTAGGCAAGTAATTCCCGCCCCCCCCCCCCCTTGAACCTCAATGACCTCATCTTTCAAAAGAAAGAGTTGAGCTAGGTCATCTCTATGGTACCTTCCAGGTCTATGTCCTATGATCTCAGGGTACTATGTGTCACGAGTCCTAAGCTGATACTTTACAATGGGTAGTTAATCAATAATTAATAGCTAATAAACACTTATTAAGGCCTATAATGCACTGCCTGGTGCTGGGGGTACAAAGAAAAAGAATGGCTGTCCTTGTCCTCAAGGATTTCACAATCTAATGAGGGAAAACAATATACAAAATGAAACTTAAAAGGGGGGCACCAAAGTGTGCCTGACTGGCACAGGGGCACGTATTATGGAGCTGATACCAAGCAGAATAGCTGGTGGAAAATAAGAGTTTAGCTGAAAAGTTCTGTGCCCTCCATAGAGAAAGGCTTTGGCAAGACTTCATTGTTCTACCTCCCAACTCTGCCATCAGAGGGGAGAGGCAGCTGAGAGTATTGAGAGGGTATTGAGTATCAAAGCTGGATCAACCTCCATAATGATGAGATTTCAGGTGATGAATTTATCCAAGGAAGGTGTGGGGTGGGGGTGGGGAGGCATTATGTTCTTGGAGTCAAAACCAAGCAGAGGCACTAATAGAAAATGAAAAGTAGAGTCAAATAACTCACTTCCTGCTACCTTCCCCCACCTTTAGATGAGAAACAACAAACATCTTAACTGGAATGTTGCAGAGAAAGGTCTGGGGTGGACATGAACAGCATTGTTGTTGGGCATTCCACCTTGGATTGTGATAGACACTGATCTCAACTTTGGTGTCACATTCATGGCTGAATTATCCCCAGTGAATCTGGTCTGCAACCAGACACTGAAATCCATCCTTGTGGGACCACTTCAAGTATTTGCTGTTGTTATTATTGTCTTTCCTGCATCACTCAGGTATATTCTGAGGAAAAGGAATCTGACTCTCATTGAGCAGTTGATGAGTATTGGTAGATATAGGGAACTATTGACATTTTCTGCATTTGGAGAGTGGGATAAAGATTAGGTCAAAGTTCCAGTGTGGATCAATCCTTCCTAACTAAATATCTGGCTTACTCACAGAGGTCTTTTGAATCCCCTTTTTAGCAACCCTTGAACTATAATTAAGTAGGGTACCTCTCTACCTCTGTAAGATGTCTGGTGGATGCTTGTGAGCCCAGGCCAAGTTGGCTTCCTCCAAAATTTTTTTAACTAATCAAAGACTTTACTAACAATCAGAACTTCAAGATGGAAAAGGATGCTTTTAAGTTCTCCATCACTGGGAGGTCCTCATTTATGATAATCACTTTGGGGATGGGAGCATCTCAAAGGCCATCTAGTCCCACACCCTCACTTAACAGAGGAGAAAAAAGAAGGCCTTCTAAGTTAAGTGACTTACCTAAGGTCACACAAGTCATAAGCAGGGGAAGTAAGATTAGAAGCCAGATCTTCCCACTGTACTACACTGCCCCCTTTTAACTAGAGGATAGGGAATGATATCATGTTTTATATAAGTTAACCTAAATGACCTTCAAGGCCCTTTCATACACTTTCATATATCAAAGCTGGATCAATCTCTATAATGATGAGATTTCAGGTGATGAATTTATCCAATGAGGGTGTGGGGTGGGGGTGGGGAGGCATTATGATTTTTTAATTTATATTTTGATTATTATATTTATTATTTATATTATATTTATATTATGATTCAAAGAATCATCCAATAGTATAAAGGCATAAAATCCCCTCCATCCCAGGGGGTGGCAGATATGCAAATGAGCTGGGTGGTGGCCCCACCCCTTAGCCGTTATTGCCAGCCATTACAGGAAACAGAATGTCAATCAAAGCTTGACAGAGGAGATAGAGCATTTTATTTTGGAAGTCAGAAGTTTGAGAACAATGACTGGAATTTCCTCTTTCTGTCCAGCAAAGACCATTTGTCACTGGGGAGATAAAAGTCCAGGGGCAGGGAATAAAGGTTATCGGAACCACGGCAGCCCAGAGCCATGTGTGGGGAGCAAGAGGGAGGAGGGGTTATGGAGGAAATCTATTTCAATGCCTGTCATTAAGTTTCCATTAAAAGAACATTCAGTTAGGAATTCAAAAATAATTTAATCTCCCTGGCCAGATGCACCCAGCTGGACTCCTTGGAGCTAGGCCTTGCCCAGAGGATGAGTTGCATTGAAACTTAGTAGAAGAGGCCAATAAGATTGTGCTTGGGGCAAGGGGGGGTAGGAGGACCCTAACTTAAAATGTATTTTGAATGGCACAGGTCTTGGATTCAGTTCATTTTGTTGCTGGATTATAGCCCTTGCGTGAGCCCAGGTGCTTTTCCAGGCAAGTGCCATGTAGACATTACCCTGGGATGGAAAGAATCATCGTGAGGAGAGGGGTCAGTGGGGGTGCAATTGCTACAAAGCAAGTCAAGGAAATCTCCTAGACACCCAAGAGGCTAAGCAGCTTCCAGTGGGCACCAGCCACTGATAATCCTTCCCCCTGGAAAAGCAAAAGTAGCAAGCATTTATTAAGTACTGACCTTACACTCAGAACTAAGCTAAATACTATGGAGTTCCTCAGTAAGTACCTTGTGGAATCTGTCCTTAGAGGGAAGGCATTTGATTGCACCATATGCTGGGGTGTTTGACTTCTTTGCAAGTCCAGGCCTTAAAAGTTTAGAGTGGAGAGTACCAGAATGAACATCCACAAAGCCAGAGACATTACTCTGGAGCCTTTTGACAGTCTAGGTCCACTAATTCAGCTTATTTTGTGGCCCTCCCCTGCATTTCACTTGAATTGGGAGTTATAGTCACAGAGTGTGTCACATTCCAAAAGTGTGCAGCCAATTTCACAGCTGCCTGCAGGCAAACACCTTGCCCTATTAAAGCATGTGCTGGGGATCTTGGGGTCCACGTCTTCAACTGGCAGCCAGGCAGCCAAGGAGCAGTAGCTCTTAAATGAACACACCTGCCCTTAGTTCCAGTTAAGTAGGAGGGTCAAGTCTACAGAGAAATGGTAGGAAAAAAAATTAAAGTCAAAGCCCCAGGCTTTTTTTCTAGAGAATTTTGCTTCCTCTATCTATTGGGAAACAACAGAAAACTGGGCACCAGAAGACCAATGTTCTAGTTTTGTCTCCACTAGCTAGATATCATTTTACTCATCTATAAAATGAAAATTAAAGGCAACCTAGAGAGATGTGATGAGTCAGAATAACATTGACTTAGGAAAATGCCCTTTAGGGATGGATCTGACACCCTCTTCATTTTGAAGTCTTATCAGAACCTTTCTCCTAACAAGATTCTCTGTTTCCAGCCTACCCATTTTCTAATCTATGAAATAGAATGCCATCAAATTATTAAATTAATTGAATTTATTCAGTTTAACAAATTAAAATTATTGAAACACTCTTTTCATTGTGTAACTCCCTCCCTTGCTGAAAAAACCATTAATGACTCCCTATCACCCATAGTCAAGTCCATACTCCTCAGCCTGGCATTCGAGATGGCCCCCCACATTCTGGACCTAACCTAGCTTTCAACCTTTTCTCCCACTACTCCCAAAACTTCTACTCAAGGCAAACTGATCTCTTAGCTTTCCCACTTGATCCCATGCTTCTGCTCCATATATGATTCCTCCATGAATAAGTTCCCCTAAACTCTCTACTTATTTAATTCTGACTAATCTTAAATGACTTAAATCAATTTTGGTCTTCTCCACAAAGCCTTCCTTGAGCATCTCAGCCCAAAGTAATTTCTCCCCCATAATTCCTGTCTAAAATACTTCACTTGACAGTTTCCATTTACTGCCTTGAATTATAGTCAATAAACATTTAAGTGCCTCCCATGTAGTAGGCACTATGCTAATTATTCAGTTTAATTAAACAAATAATTATTAAACAAGCAATCAGTCAACATTTATCCAGTTCCTATTAGGTGCCAGGTACTATGTTACAAGCTGGGTATACAAAGACAAGAAAGAAAGTTCTTATATTTTATCAGATAAGGCATGTATACATACATACAAATACACATACATATATATGATGACTGGGCCTGTGATTTCATTAATATAGCAAATGCATAAATGAAGAAATTCCCTGGGGCAAAGTAGGTTGGCTTAGAGAGCTGCCTTGAGCAATGAGAGTTTAAGTGACTTGCTCAGGGTCACACAGCCAGAAAGTGTTCGAGGTGAGATTTGAACACAGATCTTCCCATCTCCCAGACTGGCTCCCTATTCACTTTCTTAAGCTACCTTTTACATATACGGGATAAATTTGAAGTAGTTAGAGAGAGAAGAAAAGCACCAGCAGTTGTAAGGATTAAAAAGGCTTTCTGTAGGTAGGTTACATCAGTTGACCATTGAAGGAAGTGCTCAATGCTAGAGATTCAAAGAAAAAAAATTAAAATAATCTTGCCTATCAAAGAACTTACATTCTACTGGGTAGCAGTAGTTTATCTTTTTATGTGCATGTGACTAATTTCCCTAATTGGATTGTAAACTTCATATTACATACATATTTGAATTCCTCATTGTTTCCAAAGCAATATCTTGCACAGATAAGATGTTGCATAAATATTTGAGATTTATTGCTGATTGATCACCTCACCAGCAGGCTGGACTCATATATCAGGCCACCAAATAATTCCCAATTTCTCTAGGACTATGTAGGAGCAAATAGATAAAATAATATTCTTTCCTTGGGCTGATAAGACTCATGTTCTGTAGGCTTCTTTTAAACTTTAAATAAAACTTGAAATTGATTTTTTTCAACTAATAAAATTTGTTTACTTTACAAATGCTATCTCATTTTATCTTCACAATAACTTATTATTTACAAATGAGGAAACTGAGGCAGAGGTTGTGACTTGCCCAGAGTCACACAGTTCCAGCTATTGTTTTCTTTCTCCCACATGTCTTCCCCCAATTGAAAAAAAGATAAAGAAAAAGAAAACCCTTGAAACAAGTGTGGATAGTCAAGCAAAACAAAATGTAGCATTCTTGTTTCAGATGGGGGCTCATCCAGGAGGGATATCTTGAAGAAGGTATGTCCAAGAGTAATATTGAGATCACCAGGATAAAGAGTATTTATTGAGGGTGAATGGGGAAGATGAAGGAAGAACACTCAAAGCAGGAGACACATAGCTAAGTTTTTTGAGATCAGGAACACTTTTTTGCCTATTTTTCTTGAGCCTGGTAGAGTGCCTTGTAAATAGCATGTGCATTATAAACTGTTCCTTCAGTTGAAATGGCAGCTGGAAGAGAATGAAAACTAGGCTAAGGAGAAAGAAGGGTACTGTCTTCTAAAAAAAATTAACCCATTAATTAATTTATTTTTAACATTCAGTAATTTTTTTGAATTCCAAATTCTCTTCCTCCCTTTTCCCCCTTCCACACCCCTTAAGAAGGCAAGCGTACTAATAAATATATGTAAAAAAAAAGAAGGCAAGAAATATGATATCAATTATGCATGTGAAATCACGCTAAACATATTAACATATTTGCATGTTGCAAAAAAAAAACCCAAACAATTAAAAAGCAAGAAACATAAAGAAAGAAAAAAATATACTTTAATCTGGACCCAGAGTTCATTAGTTCTTTTTCTTTGGAGGTGATTGCATTTTTCATCATGGGTCCTTTGAAATTATCTTGGATCCTTTTAACAATCAGAGAAGTTAAATTTTTCATGGTTGATCATCATTACAATATTTCTGTTACTGTGGACCATGTTCTCCTGACTCTGTTCAATTCACTTTTCATCAGTCCATGTAAGTCTTCCCAGGTTTTTCTGAAACCCTCCAGCTTGTCATCTCTTAGAGAAGCAATAGGCTTCTAGCATAATCATATACCACTTGTTCAGCATTCCCCAACTGACAAACATCCCCCCCTCAATTTCCATTTCTTTGCAACCACAAAAAAACCACTATAAATATTTTTGTATATATAATCTCTTTGGGAATACAGAACTAGTAATGGTATTATTGTTGGATCAAATGGCATACACAGTTTTATAACCCTTTGGACCTTGTTCCAAATTGTTCTCAAGGCTAGATGGCTGCAGATGTTGTCTTGATGGACAGTGAGGGGTATTAGTGTGCAAAATGAAGGAAACAATATTCTTATATTCTTGGTATGCTCAGCACCAATTTAACCAAATCTAGACTATTGTGTTCCGTTCAGCCACATTTCAGGAGGGACACTGGGGAACTGGAGCATAGCCAGAGAAGGGTGACCAGTGAATGGAATCAAAATACTGCCACAAGATCAGCAGAAGAAGAGATGACATAGCTAAAAATGACACCTCTTTTCAAATGTTTGATTGAAAGAATATCTTGGGGGAGACTGTTTAGATTTATTCAGTTTGGTTCCAGAGGAAAGAAGAATGACAGAAGGAGGAAGGTGCCTGGTACAGTGCCTTGCACATAGTAGGTGCTTAATACTTATTGACTGATTGATGGAAGGTACAGGGCAGGCAGATTTCAAATCAAGATCAGGAATAACTCCCTAACCATTTCAGTTGTCTGAAATTAAATGGACTACCCTGGAAAGTATTTTTTAAAATAATCATCTGGCCAGTTGAATCTATTCCCACACTTCTGTCTAAAATATTTAGCTAATTGGTGTCAGTCAATAAGCATTTATTAAGCTCCTGCTATGTCAGGCGCTGGGCTAAACAACAAGGGTACAAAGAAAGACAGAAAAACAGTCCCTGTTTTCAAAGAGCTCCCAGTCCAATGGAGAAATTCAGGTTAAGGCATGAGAATTATCCAGATACTTGTTTCAGTCCTTCACTTCACTGGGATGCATAGGCATTGCCTGAGTCCTTGCTTTCCATTTTAAAAAAAGGGGGGGAAATTATACTGATAAATAGTATGAAAAGATGGAGATAAGTCTAAGAAGGGAATGATAAAGTTCTCTCTAAGTCCAGGATCAGAGTAAACAGGGTTTGCTAAGTTAGAAAGAGAATATAGAGCAACATCCTGATCAATTCAGCCCTACCCTTGGGTAGACCTGGCATACAATCTCAACTTGGCCTTTGCTACCACTTGGCAATCCATCTACTCTTACTGACTCCTTGGCTCATTCTCCATATTAACTATTTCAGACATTTTCATCTCTCCTCAAGCCCCTACTAGTAAGTCCTAATTCCTGTTCTACTATCAGACTTAGCTTTCTTCTGAGACAAGAAATGATTGAGACCCTCTGAAGGTAGTCCCACTAATCCTGAATGGAGGTAATATAGTATAATGTAAGCAGTGAGTACTTAGGTTCACCCCCACTTTTGCTACCTCTGTAATCTTGGGTAAATCATTTAATCTCCATGGGCTTTATTTCATTCCTTAGTGCTGAAATGCAGGAATTGGACTAGATGGTCACTGAGATCTATCCTAGTTCTAGGGTTATGACCCTACAAACTCTACTACTCAAAACTTCTGAGGACTATTAATCTCTGTCTTCTTGCCTCATGGAAATAGGTATTCTTTGCTAAAACTAATCCTCATAACTATTTCTTTGATCTAATCCCCACCCATATTCTTTTTATGACTTTTATCAATGATCTTCTACCTGTGAGATACTTACATATTTCCCTTGCCTTTAAAAATAGGCTCCCAGGGGGTGGCTAGGTGTCACAGTGAATAAAGTACCGACCCTGGAGTCAGGAGGACCTGAGTTCAAATCCAGCCTCAGACACTTAACACTTACTAGCCATGTGACCTTGGGGAAGTCACTTAGCCCCAATTGCCTTGGCTTCCCCCCTCTGAAAAGCAAAAAACAAACAAACAAACAAACAAAAACAGGCTTACCTTGTCCCTTCTGTCCCATGCAGTTATCATATAATCTTTCCCCCTCCCCTTTAGTGTTAGTCTTATTGAATGGGTTATTTACTTTCCCTCAACCTTCCTCTCCAACCCCTTGCAATCTGGCTTCCATCCCTACCACTTACACTGAAACAACTCTCTAGAAGGTCGTTATTAACCTCCTAAACACTAAAAATGGCAGCCTTTTTGTTAGTCCTCATCTTCCTTGATTTTTGCTGCAATTGGCACTGAGGATGACTCCCTCCTTCAGGGATACTCTCTTTTCAATTGTTTTCTAAGACATTTACTTTTCTGGTCTTCCTGCTCTTTGCTGTTCCTTCCTTGACTTTCCATCTTCCTTCAATTCAATTTAGTAGGTTATTCTGTACTTACTCTACACAGGGCTCTTCCTGTACCTTGTGATATGTGTTTCTTAAGGTTCTTGTCTTGACCCTTTTTTACTCTATGTTCTCTCTATTGGTAATTTCATTCATTTCCATAAATTTAACTATCTCCTCTATATAAATGAGCCTGAAATTTCTATCCTGACATCTTTTCTGTGCTCTGCCCCTGAATCTCTATCCAGGAAGCATTTCTACTCATGTGTCCAATATATATCTCAAACTCAACATGCTCTATTTTGAACTTTTTGCCTTTTCTCCAAGGCATGCTCTTCCTTCTGATTTCACTGTTCTGTATGGCACCAACATTTATCCTGTCTTACATGTTTGAAATGATAATGTTATCTTCTTTCTCTTTTGTTGCTTGTATAAGTCCTTTGTCTGAGTACTTGTGATTCCATGTCTTACATCATCAGTTTTGTCTCTGCCTTGGTACAGTTAGGACCTCAATACAACTCATCTGGATGACTGAAATACTTTTTAACAGGTCTTCCAACATGCACCATCTCTCCCTGCCTCAAGTTGTCATTAAAGTATCACCAGACTAATATTCCATTTTATAGACCATAGACTTGACCATATTATTCCCTTGATGAAAGCCCTTCCTGGTTCCTTATTGCCTGTGGGGTAAAGTTCAAGTCCTTTAAGATCCTCCACAATTCTGCATCACCCTACCTTTCCAATTTTATTGCATCACCCTACTTTAATCCATACCACCCCTTTCCATACACTCTATGCACCAAAGTGGGTTACTCACTGGAGGTGCTCCATATGAACCCTACAGTTCCCTCTCTGTTTTTACTTATGCAACTTTCCTATGCCTGGGATATTCTTCTAACTCTATCCCTTCCAGGCTGTTGAGCTTCTATACATCCAGTAAGGCACAATTCTAATGCTACCTCTTCTGGGAAGTGTTCCCTTATCCCAGAAGAACATAATGATCTTTCCCCCCTCAGACATCCCATTTTATTTTGCATGCTCTTATTGGATAATTTTAAAATTATGATTATTTGTATATATGTTAAACCCTCCCATTAGGCTTTTTACTTGTTTATGTAAAAAGTGCTTATTAAGCACTTATTATGTGACAGGCACTATTCTGGGTGCTGGAGATACAAAGACCAAAAAGAAAAATATTATCCCTACCCTCAAGGAGCTTCTGATATATCAAAAGGAATGGAGACGGGGTAGGGAACAATATAGACAAATAAGTGGAGGAAATTTACAAAATAAATATAAAATAACTTCGGGAGCTGGATAGGGAGGAGGGATGAGGAAGTGGCACTCCAGCAGAGCCTTGAAAGAAGCTAAGAACTCTACTCTTTTTTTTTTTAACTTGCATGCTTGTGTAATAAAGTATATTATAGTTATCTGTGTTTTTGCGTCTTTCCCCCCTACTTATCTCACATACTGTTGTAATCTACAAGTTGGCATTTACTTAAACTTTCCAGTTCCTTTAGGCCTTACTATCCTGCTCTTTGAACTCCATTTGCTCCCTTTTGGCCTCCATGATACAATTTAAAACCCTCTGTTTGGCATTTAAAGGTCTTCATAACCTGACACCCCCTGCCTTCCTCACCTCCTCCACCTCTTGCTTTCTGTGACTTCCATCAAGATCCAATTCAAATCTCTCCTTCTGCAGGAGACCTTTCCTGGTCTCCATGGTAGGTGATGTCTCCTGCTCTGAGACTACATTCCATCTATTCTGTATCTATCTTGTATCTACCTAGATATTTACATGTTGTTTCCCCCATTGGACTCTGAACTCCTTAAGGTTTTTTTTGCCTTTCCTTGAATCCCTAGGGTCTATCCCATAGTAAGCATTTATTAAATGCTTGTTAAATGGGAAGTTCTTGCATGAACTTATGGAGAGGGAAGTGATCAAAAAGAAAAGGGGTGAATTTGATAACAACATTGTAGAACTAAACAACCTGAAAAGACTTAAGAGCCCTGATCACTGCAACACCAACCATGACTCCAGAGGACTCTTGGAAATATGCAGTACACTTTCTGACAAAGGTGATAGATTCAAGATACAAAAGGAGACATACAACTTTGAACACAGACAATGTGAGAATCAGTTTTTGCTTGGCTGTTGGTTACAACGGTTTTTCTTTTGAATGGAAAGAAGGTGAAGGGAGAAAATAAATGCTTGTTAATTGAAAAATAAATAAGTTGGTTACAATGGGTTTTTTAATGGAAAAGGGGTGAGGAGAGAAAAATAAATGCTTATTAACTGAAAAATAAAATAAAGAAAATGCTTGTTGATGGACTGGCAATATCTGCTTAATAAATATACTAGTTGCACTGAATTAAATGGCATCCTTGGGACAGAAGCCTGGTGAGCTAGCAGATTCCTTCCTCTGAGGTCTTCTTTCCTGTTCTCAGGTTTGACCTTAGTCAAACACTGTGGATATCGACTTACCCCACCCCCACCTTTGTTCCCAGGAGGGCTTCATCTGGATCTTAGCTGGCTAGGCAGAAGGGTCAGTCGACTGCCTTGGTCCTAGACTGCTAGCTCTTTGCTTGCCCCTCCCTCTTTTTCCAGTGCCTCTTTCCTGCCTCTTTTTCCAAGTGTTCCTAGCTTGGGGGGCTGAGGGAAGGAAGACTGGAGGGGAGGAATAAGAGCTGGTGCTACATACACATTCTACCCGTGGTGATGAGACAGAGAGGAGCCTACACCACACAGGGGCAGTATTGGATTGGAATGAGGTAGACTATGTTAGGTGCCAGCTGTGTAGCCTCTGGCCAGAAGGTGGCACCATACTCTGCAGTTTCACCAAAGTGAAAATCGTCTCATTGAGACACAGTCTTGTAGTTCTGGGGCAGCCAGCAGTTATTAAATTTCAGATGGGATGGGACAGGGTCCTTTGCAATATCTAACAGGTTTTTCAGTAGACATTACAATCTTTTGGGTGCACAATGACTAGACAAGGGCAATGTAGTACAGTGTTGGACGTAGAGTAAGCACTCAGTCAGTAATTATGTGGCAGGGATGGAGGAGATCTGGGCTCTGTCTTGGCTCTGCAAATAACTTAATCTCTTTGAGCCTCAGGGGAAAATAATATTCATGTTATCTCCCTCCCTCCTCAGAGAAAAATGTTTCTAAACCTTAAATTTAGGTTTAGAATTACTAAATTATTAGAATTATTTAGCATTACTAAATTATAGAAACTTTCTCATCTAAAATACAATGAAATACGATACAATACAATACAACATGATATAATATAATTTGACATCTTATATCATAATGTAATATGATACAACCTAACCAAACATAATATAACATAGTATAACATATATGATACAATCTAACAAAAATAATATAGCATATCATATCATATAATGTAATATAATATAACCTAATACAATATAACATGATATATTGTAATGTAATATAACACAATATAAAACAATATATTATACTAAGGTCCATTAAGTTCTGAAATTCTAAGATTCCAATTAAATTAGCAAATAGTTATTAAGTTGCTGTTATGTTCAGAGTATTAGGCTATGGGAGATCTATTTGGATAATAAAACAGTTCTTCCTAGTACCTGTAACTTGGTAAAAAATAAGCACCAATACAAATAACTACAAAGCAGGTCTAAGTTACTTCAGTCACTTCAAGGAGCCTATGTGGCTTTTTAGAATAAAATAAAAATTCTCTCAGATTCTCTTTCCAAGTTGATTACATATTGTACTCTCTCATTGATGCTTTGCTTTAGCTAAATTGACCTCGATGTTCCATCTCTCATATCTATGTCTTTGTTTGGGCATAAGCTACTCTCCTTCCTCCACTGCTGCTTCTTGGAAATCTTGGCTCCCTTCAAAGGAACCCTTCAGCTCATATCACCATCTTCAACTGATTGTTCTCCTTCCCCCAAATCATTGCATCTTGATTTTGAAGGTATTCTATCTTTTCTTATCTGTGAACATGATTTATCATGCACAAAAAAAATATAAGTCCCTTGAAGGCAGGGACTCTCATTTTTGTATTTGTATGTTTAGCACATGGTAGACGCTTAATAAGTGCTCATTGAGAACTATCTGTGTGTGTGTGGGGGGGGGGGTGGCAAGATGGTTGAGTAAAAGCAGGAACTTGCTTGAGCTCCTGCTCCAACCACCTCCAATACCTGTAAAACATGACTCTAAACAAATTTTAGAGCTACAGAACCCACAGAGTGACGGAGAGAAACAAATCTCCCACTGAAAGCAGTCTGCCAGGCCAATAGGAAAGCTCTATAGCACCAAGCTGGGACCCTAGCACAGTCTTGAGTGAACTGTATAGGCCAAGACCCAGAGCAACCCTAACCAGCAGCACAGACCAGCTGGGGCAGACCTCAGGAGAGTGAATCACTGGCAGCTGTGGCAGTTTCCAGAATTCTCAAACCATAAATGCTAAAGAGAAAGTAAAAGGTCAGTGGGGAACCCTGTTGATCCAGGGTAAGAGAAATGCATGGTCCAGCTAACCAAATCACAGTGCCCTCTAGGCACCCTCCTCAACATCTGGGTTCTTTTTTTTTGCTTTTTGGAGGGCAATTTGGGCTTCAGTGACTTGCTCAAGGTCACACAGATAGTTTTTATGTTAAGTGTCTGAGGCTGGATTTGAACTCAGGTCCTCCTGATTCCAGGGCTGGTGCTCTATTCACTGCACCACCTAGCTGCCCCCCACAAAAATATTTCATCCCTTTTTGCAAAATTGTATTTGTACATTTGGCTCTTTCTGGCTTCTAGGTGAAGGAAAAGAGATGTCAAACCTGCATGCAGGCGTAATGAGTGTTTATTGATATTAATTAGCCCCTGGCGCAGACGCAGTGTAGAGTGTGGGAGACAGAAAATAGGGAGAGGCATTGCCCAGGAAAAGCCTAGGGGCCCAGATTCTTTTTTTTTTTTTAACTTAAACTCCTTTATGTGAGAAAAAGAGAGAAACCTGTTCATTAATACCTTATTGCATTTTTAAAAAAGATTCTATCCATTACAAACTAAAATAAATTGTTTTTAGCAATTCTGCAGCATAAAGTGCCTATTTTCTTTCTCTTTTTATTTATATCATTGTTCTGTTTTTAGAGCCATTGTCGAGCCCCACCCCCCTACACAACACTTCTCAAAGTGAGCCCCAAAGCAAAGCCTCACATCAGGGATTATATAGCTCCCCTCCCCTATATTAGGGGGCAGAGTATATAATCAAGGAAGGTTCTTAAAGTCTCTTAAGCCTATCAAAGAGAATCCTTTTTGGGGGGACAAAGAGGATCAAAACACAGAACCAGAAGAAGACAAAGAAAGTCAAGCCCCTACATCAAAAGCCTCCAAGAAAAATATGGCTGGTTGCAGGCCATGGAGGAGCTCAAGAAGATTTTGAAAATCTAGTAAGAGAAGTGGAAGAGAAATTGGGAAGAGAAATGAGAATGATGCAAGAAAATCATGAAAAACAAGTCAACAACCTGACTGAAGAAATAATGCCTTAAAAAATAGACTAACTCAAATGGCAAAAGAGGTCCAAAAAGCCAATGAGGAGAATTCCTTAAAAAACAGAATTGGTCAGATGGAACAGAAATTTCAAAACTAAAATAAGAGAAAAGAAATAATTCCTTCAGAATTAAAATGGAGCAAATGGAAGCTAATGACTTTATGAGAAATCAAGATACTATTAAACAGATCCAAAGAAATGGAAAAATAGAAGGCAATGTGAAATTTCTCGTTGGAAAAATCCACTGACCTGGAAAATAGATCCAGGAGAGATAATTTTAAAATTATTGGACTACCTGAAAGCCATGATCAAAAAAGGAGCCTAGACATCATCTTTCAAGAAATTCTTGAGAACCATATGTAGCGAGGGCTGTCATTCACATGTATAGTGGGGGCGAGGGGAGGGAGGTGCTGTGTGGCTTAAAGGAAGATAGAATAGACACCTCTAGCCTAATCTTCTCACATCTTTCTCTAAGGGAGACTATTTCCTATTAGGAAGGGGAGCAGTAGGCTGGGGCCAGAAGCTTGACTACTCAGAGAAAAGAGGTACTGGACTAGCATTATATTTATCTACTCTAAATATTATTAGTCTAGGTCCTCAAGTGCAGCCCTCTGACTGAATCCAAACTTCACCCTGGAGATCCAGTTTTCAGGGTGAAACTAAACTTCTTATTACTATTCATTAATGAGGAAAAGAAACCCCCAAGCTTTACATACAAGGCTTGACTTCTTTCCCACCAAACACCAGTTCTTCATTGAACATTTTTTCAAGTCAATAGCAAAACAAATAAGAGAAAGTACACACAGGAGAACATATATCAGACAGTGCAGAGTGTAGAAGCTCTCCCATTGGGAATAAGAGAACTCAACTCAACTGAGATAGAGAGGTCTGGATCACACCCCAAGGGTTGCCTGAAGTCTCTAATGTAGCAAGCTAGGAATAAGGACATAAAGGAGATTGCTAGCTTTTCTCATAATGGCTTCTTCCTAGTCTTATTCTCCCTTCAGCCAACTGAAGTGGGGTTGGCATTGTCTATCTTTTCTCTCAAAACTGGAAGCCAGAAACTCTTGAAGTGACTACAGAGTTTGAAGAACCTGAAGAGGCTGGAGCTCTCTTGTCCAGTGCTATTATACCACGTTGAATCCTAAATATGCAATTTGAATAAGGCGATGATGTATTCAAAGATCATAGAATCCTAAATTTAGAGTCAGAATGGACCTTGAAGGCCATTAATCCCTCCCCCAACTTTACAAATGAGGCAACTGAAGCTGAGAGGGGTTAAATGACTTGTCTAGGGTCACACAGTCAGGAAGGATCTTAGGATCTGAACTCTAAGTTCATTACTCTACTCACTGCGCCAATATAAATAAGAAGCCTATAATTCATTTTACTAAGAAATACAACAGTCTCTGATAAAGGACTCATTTCTAAAATATACAGAGAATTGAGTCATATCTACAAGAATACAAGTCATTCCCCAATTGATAAATGCTCAAAGGATATGAACAGGCAGTTTTCAGAGAAAGAAATTAAAGATATCTATAACCATATGAAGAAATGCCCTAAATCACTACTAATTAGAGAAATGCAAATCAAAACAACTCTGAGGTACCACATCTCACCAGTCAGATTGGCTAAGATGACAAAACAGGAAAATGACAAATGCTGGAGAGGATGTGGGCAAATTGGAACACTAATGCATTGCTGGTGGAGTTGTGAACTGATCCAACCATTCTGGAGAGCAATCTGGAATTATGCCCAAAGGGTTACAAATAATTTCATACCCTTTGACCTAGCAATACCACTTCTAGGGTTATATTCCAAAGAGATCATAGAAGTGGGAGGAAGACCCATATGTACAAAAATATTTATAGCAGCTCTTTTTGTGGTTGCAAAGAATTGGAAATTAATGGGGTGCCCATCAATTGGGGAAAGCCTGAACAAGTTATGGTATAGGCATGTAATGGAATACTATTGTGCTATAAGAAATGAGGAGCAGATGGACTTCATATCTACCTGGAGAGGCTTATACAAACTGATGCTGAGTGAGAAGAGTAGAACCAGGAGAAATTTATATACAATCACAGACACAACATATTGTGATGACCAACTATGACAGACTGGACTCTTCTCAGCAATGCAGTGATATTAGTCAATCCCAAAAGACTCCTGATGGAGAGAGATGTCTACATCCAGAGAAAGAACTAGAAACAACTGAGTTTGAATCCTGATTGAAGCAAACTACTTGATCTTTTTCTTTTTATTGTTTGGCTTTATTTCCTCTTTACCATTTTTCATTCCATCTGGTATGATCCACCTTTGTAACCTGACTAATGTCTAATGTGAAAGTATTTGCAGATCGTGTACTGGGTTGTACACTGTCAAGGGGGGGAGAGGGAAGGGAGGGAAAGAAAATTTGAAACTCAAGGAATTATGGAATTGAAACTTGTAAACTAAAAGTAAACAAACAGATTAATAAAGAGAAAACAAAACAAAAAGAAATACAACAAACAATATCCTGAACAACCACTTCTAGAAACCTGGCCCTGTCACTGAGGTAATCATCATTGGATTAGCAGACGCAGGAGAAGGATAATTTCATTAGAGAATTATGAAAGAAATTGCTATGTGAGGTCTGAGAGGGATGTTTGCTACAAAACAAGAGGATCCAGGTAGGCTTCCTGTTCAAGGCACCATTTACAAAGACATAGCTACAATCAGCCACAAAAATAGTCTCTCATTCATTTGGCTACAGAAAGTCTCTGGCTTATAACGTCTCCATTGGTTGTCCTCACGTGTCCAATTATCATTTCTATGTCCTCTGAGTATAGTTGACTAAAGTTAGTGAAAAAATTTGGAGTAAGAAAACCTGGGTTCAAGGAACCCTAGGTTTGTTAATTATAGTTATCCATTCTACGTCGTGACTTTTCCCATTGTGGCTTCAATATATTGTAGTTCAACATAAGAAATTAAATGGGATTTTTTTTTTTGGAGTCCTGCAGAAGCTACAGCTAGCATATGAAGGCAGCAGGTGACACAGAAAAAGTTTAGAAACTCAGAATGCATAAAATACAGTATTGCATAATATCAACATTTTGTCTTCTAATATCATAAATATACACATTTTCTTTTGTAAGCTAAAATAAAAAGTTAAAGTTTGAGAAAAGAATGTGAAAGCCAGCAGATGACCCACTAAGGCTAGAAATGTTGAGATATCTTTAAAAGTTTAGTAACTCATTAAATAATGCATAAAATGTATATATTGCTATGTATAATATTACCTGTACAGTATGTATTTTACTGTTTAATAACATAAGTGAACAGCTATACAGTTGTTTTTTCTTAAAATTAAATTTGTAGTAAAAGAACTGCAATTCTATACACTGGTTTGGGGATGCCAAGAGTGCTTATGGCAATGTCATGTGACATCTCAGGGTGATCTCTGCATTTTGAGTTTCTCATATCTTATGTCACTTAAATTGCAAAGGAAGAGCAAAAAAATTTTTTACTTGGATTTTCCAGATCATTGGGGCACCATGCCCCTAACCTCTGATGTGAAAGGCATAAATGTGCTGCCTATGTGACTTTGGGTAACTTCTATGGATTGCTGCTCTCTCATCTATAACACAAAGAGGTCAGAAGACAGTGGAGAATGGGAGTTTTCCTCCAGAAAAGAAAGAAGAGAAGGAAGAGGTAAAAAGGAACTTGTAATTGCATTCAGACAGAAAGCCCCTCCTATGCATCATCACAGCTGATGGTTGTCCTCAGTCTTTGATAGGAAAGCCACAGTTGCCCACCAAAGGCGGTTCTGCACGCTAACCTCAACTTTCCAGAAAAGAACACTTATGAATACACAAAAAACTTCTCCCATCAAGGACAGCAGACAAGGGTAAGGATGAGTGACATTTGTGGTGACCACAGAATGACAGAAGACTGGGTATCTCAATTCTGATAAGGGTGAAAGGCAAAAGAATTTGGTGGGGACTTACAGAGTTTACAGTTGTTCTTTTTACCATAAAAGATCTGCTAGTTATGCCCAAAGTGTGGATTAATTTTTCTCCTAGAAAAAATGGCAAGAACCTTAGAGGAATAATTTTCCACTCTTCAGACTATTGGAGGATTTGAAGTGTTTCTTGGGTAAAAATAAAAGATTTCAGAATAAAAATAGCAAAAACACAAGATTTGAAGGAGAAGGAACTCCTGACCAGTGTTAGGAGGTGAAAGGGTTAAAAAAAAAGTGTAACAAAGGATAAAGAAAAGAAAAGGATCACTGTCAGGCAATCAATCAATAAACATTTATTAAGTGATTACCCTGAGAGCAAGATGCTATTATTATTTATACACTCACATAGGATCACACAGCTAGTTAATTGCCAGAGACACAACTGAAAACCAAGACTCCTGACTCCTAACTGGCTACTCTTCTACCAAACCACCCTAATGCCTAATTTGTACTCTTATTTGGAGGGTTGCTGTGTGATCCTATGTGAGTAAGTTAAGCTTCACTTTCAGAAAGGACTTGATAAACCTTAAAGTAAATAAATGGAAACTGTACGAAGTGTATAAACATAAAATCTAATATGTCGTAGTCTTAAATTCTATTTTAATTATTCTGATTGCTGCATGCTATGCTTGTAGATCAGCTATAAGGGATGTTATGAGGCAGTTAGGTGGAACAGTACATAGAGGACTTTAGTAACCTAGAGGCAAAAAGACTTGAGTTCAAATTCAGCTTCAGACATTTACTAGCTGTGTGACTCTTGGTAAGTTACTTAAACTCTGTCTGCCTCAGTTTCCTCATCTGTAAACTGGGGGTAATAATAGCATCTTGCTCTCAGGTTTAGTTTGAGGATGAAAAGAGATAATAATTGTAAAGCACTTAGCACACTGCCTGGCACTTAGTAAGTACTATATAAATGTTAGCAATTATTACTAATTCCATTTGTAGAAATGCAGAGTTTGTAGAATAGCTCAGTCAGTATCTCCTGACATGATGATTCCACCATGATCTTTTCTGCCCTGCTCCAGTTTTTTTGTTGACTGTTGGAAAGTAATTTTCAGGTCTCTCTGAATACCAAATCAACTCTCTTCTGGCATGAAAGATGGAAGTAATTGGAATTCCATCTTGACCATACTTCTGAAATTGCTTTCCTCAAGGACACTAATGATTACTCTATTGCCAAAGTCAATGGGCTGTTTCTGTTCTTACTCTCCTTACTCTCTCTCCTTACTCTCCCTGTGACATCTGTCACTGTGGAACATATCTTTTCACCATTTTTAGTCACCTCTCTTCCCTTAGTTTCCATGACGCTGAAATCTCATGGTTCTCCCTTCTGTCACATAGTTTCTTTGTTTTGTTGGATCCTAATCTTCCTTCCACTCCATAAACGTGGATGTTCCTGAAGGCTCTGTCTTAGGCTGCCTTCTCTCTATATACCCTTTCCCCTAGTGATCTTATGCATTCCAATTGCTTCAGTTATTGCCTTTGAGTTGACATCTAAATTCTTAGCCTCAAGTTTTTCCCATTACTTCCCATATTTCTAATTGCCTGCTGTATACTTCTAGCTGGATAGCCTATTGTTACCTCAAATTTAAAACATCTAAAATGGAACTTGACATTGTTCACCTTCCTCTACAACAACGATGATGGCAACAAAGAAGACGATGATGACAACAACAACAAAAACCTTTTCCCTCACTATGATTTCTTGATTTTCTCTTAATGGGGCCATGGTTTTTCAGGCTGGTAACTCTGGAGACAGCTTTGACTCTTCCTTCTTTTTCCCCCACATCCAACCAGATGAAATGTCCTAGAATTTCCTCCACTATAATAGCATTCATATCTAGTCCCATTTTTCTACTTCCACTACAATTGTGCAAGCATCCTAATTTTAGTCCTCAATTCTTCTTACCCTGATTGTTGTAACTGCTTCTTATCTCACCTTCCTGGCTGAAGTCACTCCCTTCACTAATTCTCATTCATACTGCCTAAGGAATTTTCTGAATGTATTACTATGACCATGTCATTTATCTACTTAAAACTCTTCAGATCTCTCCACTGATGACTATATAAAATATAAAACTTCTGATGCTGATATTCAAGGCCCTCCACAATCCAATTCAAACTTTCTCATTCAGTTTTATCTTATGTTACTGTTATTCTTCATTCTTGAGGAAAAACAATGATGTCAGGAAGATGATGTCTTGACTTGCAAGTGAATTGGATTTAAGTGAGGTAGGGCTGTGCAAAGTCACCAGGCTTACTCTCTTCTCCAGAGCCATCTGGGTCCAGTAGCAAGATAGAGATCAGTATAACTAGAGAAGGCCTTGATGCTATGGGTGACCTTGGCTTTTTGAAGTTAAGGTCTTTCCCTGGTCTCAATTTATCTAAGGCAGTGCTCATTCAGTAATTAAGGCTAGGTAAGAAATGAGGCAAAAGAGGGCATCTTTTACCTACTAAAAAAACATCAATCTGGGAGGGGCAGACTTTCAGGTTTTCTGACCAGAACAGAAGCAATTGCTATTTTCACTCATTCTGAGCCATCAAAACCCAAACAATAACCAACAGAGGCTTGGGCTGGGACTTATCATTGGCCAATCAGTGAGAGCCAGAGTGATTTGTGTTTAAGGCATACTCAAGAAGCTCCATTTGAATCTGAATGGGTCTTACCAAAGCCTGGTTTTTCCAGAGCTCTATTTCAAGAAATCCACTTTGGGCAGAGAACCCACATTTAAGCTCATGATTGCCCATATGGACAGAGGAATGAAGGGAGAGAGGGAGGAAGGGGAGAAAGGAAGGAAGAAGGGAAAGAAAAAAGGAGGGAAGGAAAGCAGGCTGGAAGGAAAAAAGGAATTGAGAGAGGGAGGGAGGAAGGAGAGAAGGAAACAGCATTGTTTAGGTGGAACTGGACAGTTGGGTCCCCAGTGGGGCAGCTCCTACTACTCACAGATTGCTGTTTGTTCTTTGTTCTCAGAGAGGACCAATTCCATCAGGAAGGTGATGTCTTGGCTTGAAAGTAAATTGAATTTAAGTGAGGCAGAGCTGTTCAAAGTCACCAGCCTCACTCTCTCTTCCAGAGCCATCTGGGTCCAGTGGCAAGATATAGATCAGGGCAACTGGAGATGGTCCCTAATCTTACACTACTCCCTTTAGTTTATTCTGTATTGCAGCTAACTTGAACTACAACTATTTATTTCCTTCTTTCTCACCTTCTTTTTCCATGCCTTCTCTCAGGCCTAGATTAACCTGTCTTCACCCTATCCTGCCTTGCCCCACTCCATTCATTTCCAGCTGGTGAAGTCATCCCCCTTTTTTCAGTGGTCAACTCTACTGATGCTACCACCTCCAATTCCTCCCAGGTGAAAATTATTTCTTCCTTATATTTGCCACAGCACTTTTCTTGGATCTCTCTTTTGGACTATTTTTCAAAAACCACTCTCACTTATAGTTATTTGTGAACCTTCCCCTCACTAGACTATAATTCACTTGAGAGCAAAAGCTATGTTGTAGCTACCCTCAGTGTTGATACAGTGCCTTACACATAGTAGGTAACTAATACATTTGTGTTTAATTGAATTGAAGCTAGATAAGGAATTGAAGATAAAGAAAGAATAGCTGGGCTGAGTCTGAAATGTACCTTAGATTTTGTGGGAGTCTATTTCAGAGAATGGATTTTTAAAAAATTAATACTAGAGAGGATCCTATAGCATACAATTTTATAAGAGATGTGGGCTGAAGGATTGGAAGAGCAAAATTCTGACAATGCAAAAACACAGATCATTCCAAGGAAGAATAATAAGTGGACTTGTTTAAAGAGGCATATTTGGATTTTCAAGGGATTCATTATTCACCAATTTTTTTGTTTACTTAAAACAAAACTTTAATATTATGAATTCAGTCCAAGTGAAAGTGCCTATTAAAATGAATGGAAACTGTTGTAATCCAGAGTTCTGTGTGCCCAGTGGTGATGGAACTTTAAGGCTAATGAGATAACCATATCTCTGGACCCTCCAAAATTGTGTACCAAAGAATTCCAGGATACAAACAAATAAACAAACAAGTAAATGAATAAACAAATAAGCAAATAAATGCATAAATGTAAGCAATGTTTAAAAATGTAAACAAGCCAGCAAATAATAAATGTGCAAATGCATAAAGATGAAGAAATAACCGAATAGATGCATAAATGTATAAACAGATAAATTAATGAACAAATGAATTGAATGAATGAATCAACAAAAATAAATTAATGAATAAAGAAACACATAAATGAGATTTTAAAAAGCATAAAAGAAGCAGGTAGCAGTTTAACTGCATGGTGGATATTCTCCTCCTGAACTTCCTCTCCTTAGACAGAAGTTATTCACCAACCATGGAGGAAGGCTCTGTGGGTATAAACCTATTCACTGCTCAATTTCGAAGAGGTTCGGTGAAAAATGAGGAAGAAGATTTCTCATTTCTGTAAATGGCTTTAGAATTTACTTTTGGTTTATTTCTTGCCAGCAAAGTGACCTTTTGCTGTTAGGTATTTAACCAATGATTCAAACAACCACTAGCCTCCCTCTACTTTGGGGCTCAGAGGTCCTCAAGCAAAATGGCTTGGAATTGGCCTTGCACTAGCATTTCCACAATCTGCTCCTTTGTGGAAACCTTGTATCTCAGCCACCAGTGGAGGAATTTTCAGAATTGTTTGAGCATTTGCCAGGGCCCCACTGCACCATCTTACCAAAAATATCAAAACTTCTGTTGAGTGAACACTCAACATAGGGCAGTATGGCAATCTGGTCCAACATATGTAGAGTTGGTGGTGTTCTTCTGGGACACACCCTGGTTATTGATGAAATCCTCTGGGTTCACCAATGAGGAATAATGCTTCTTCTAATGGCATCTGGTCCCAAGAAGGCAATGCCATAGCTAATTTTGGGCTCTCAGGTATCACCTCACTGGGAGGTGATGTTGCTTGTTCATTCTGAATTTCTTCGTTTTCTCCTTCAATCTCTAAGAATACCTTTCTTCATTCATTCAGAAACTTGTGAAGAAAAGCTCCCAGTAACTTACTGGGTGAGAAAGGGTTAGTGGCTATCTCAGAAAAAAACAAAACAGGGACATAGAGGGTGAAGAAAGATGAGACGATGAAGTAACTGCCAACCTGAGTTTCCTAAGGGAAATTCTGTATGGCCACTCTATTTTAAAAAGAAAGGGCAGGTAACTAATGATCATAGAAGCAAAGAACATGAGCTTGGACAGGTTTTGGGAGACAGTGAAGGATAGAAGAGCTTGGAGTACTATGGTCAGTGGAGTCATAAAGAGTCAGACATGACTGAATGACTCAACTACAACAAAAAAACTAGGGATAGATATAAAAGAGTTGGACTGTCCAATGAGAATAATATTAGGAAAGATAAAGCTCAGAATGAGCTGGTACATGAAAGGAATGTTAAGGACAAAAAACGTAGAATAGAAGAAGAAAAGTCAAGGAGGGAGAGAACCACTTGTTAGGATGAGGCTACTACAATGGAGAGAAGGCAGAAGTTCAAAATTGTTAGTTTGCTTCTCTTATTTCTACTGAGGAGGCAGATAGTAATAGCTAACATTTAGATAGTGCTTTAAGGTTTGCAAAGCACATAGATTATCTCATTTGATTCTAATAAACGCACTGTGAGATAAGTATTATTATTATTATTATTGTTGTTGCCTTCATTGTATAAATAGGGAAACTAAGGCTGAGAGAAGTGACTTGATCAGAATCATACAACTAGGAAGTATCTGAGGTGGGTTTCGAACTCAAGACTTCTTGATTCCAAGTGCAATGCTTGCTGTATTTGCTAAGTCAGTGGGCCTCTAGACCTTAAGACTTGGATGCATAGGCATGCTTAGGCCATGAATCATGTACATGGACATAGCTTGTAGTGAGCATTCACCAATAAGGCGCTAGGATCATAATGCTCATCTGAAGGAGAGTTTTTGGAAACACTTGCCTCCAGGTTGTAGTAGTATACCTGGACTACTTATTCTCTATACATTGGTGGCACTAAAAGTATGGTCCAGGGGTAAGGATTCCCATGACCCTTTGGAAGGTCTGTGAGGTTAAAACTATTTTCATAACAATATTAAGATATTTTAATTTGAACAGTAAATTTTGGTAGACATAACCCACATAAACCAAAGCTCTTTAGGTAATCCTCAACAATTTTAAGAGTGTAAAGTGGTTCTGAGACCAAAAGGTTTGGGAACCACTGATATACACATGCTTGGAAGTATAAAAGTATAGAACAGAAATGCTTAAGAGGAAAGTGAAACTCACAATAAATGAGAAGACAGAATATTTCCTTATTACAGTGAGGTGTCATAGTGGATAGAGCACTGAACCTAGAATCAGTAAGAACTGAGTTAAAATCTAGCCTCAGACACTTCTTAGTTCTATGACCCTGGGCAAGTTACTTAACCTCTATTCGTTTTTTTTCTGGGGGGGGGGGGGAAGGGCAGGGCAGTTGGGATTAGGTGACTTTCCCAAGGTCACATGGCTAGTAAGTGTTAAGTGTCTGAGGCTGGATTTGAACTCAGGTCCTTCTGACTCCAGGGCCAGTGTTCTATTCACTGTACCACCTAGCTGCCCCTTAACCTCTATCTCTTTTAGTTTCCTCATCTATATAATGGGGATAATAACAAGCACCTAGCTCCAAGGATTGTTTTTCGGATCAAATAAAATAATATTTGCAAAAAAGCTTAGCACAGTGTCAGGCACATAGTAGGTACTTAATAAATACTTGTTCCCCACTGCTTCCCTCACTGAACTTGTCACGAGTCCAGGTGAACTATATTCCAAGATAATAAAAGGAAAGAAAGAATTGTGAACATGATTTAGAGAGACAAAATGCCTGTGGAAGTACAAGGAGATAAAACAGCAGCCAAGAAGAAAAATGTGTAATTAGATCAAATTAGATAATTGGAATTCAGTTTGTGGAGTAGCTTCAGTTTGTTAGAATAAAGAGAACAAAGAGGTCTGGTAGGTAATAGTAATCAATTCAAAGACCTCTATAACCAACACAATGAAAATTAAGGTCATGGATCATTGTTTGGAAGCAAATGAAGAGATTCCTGATGGAATGTGAGCATGGCCCCTGGCACTGGACTAATTGGGTTTTGGAGACTGGGGACTCTCCTACTATTATCTTATAGAGAACCAGTCACTCATCCCTGTGGTCTATGAAAATCAGCTGGGAGACCCAGCCCAGCCATTCTTTATTCACCCTTACTCTTCAATATTTCATTTTTATTTAGTGAAGAAAAAAAGAATTTCTCACTTCCCATTCCCCAAGAAGCAATAATGGATACTTGTAGCAGCAATTCCTGGCAATAAGAGTTTATTTGCATATGGTCTGAGAAGGGTGTTTAAGGAAGGAACTGAATGCCCTGGGCAATGTGATCTGAAAAACTGGCCAAGTCAGGGAAAAGAAAGTTCCTGGAGAACTTTGGGACGTGCTTTCTGGATAACCCCAAGTTTAAGAATTCCGAGCATTAGTTTTACTGGATTGAGAATATAATTTCCTGATCCAATATGCTCTTTGGAGAAAGAAAAACATCATCTGTTCAGTGGTTCCCATTTTTAGAGGTTCTTGAACGCACTAGGGATTCACAATGATGGTCCAAGAAGTTTGTGCTAAAATTCTTTAATGGGGCCTTAAGCAGTAAATAATTGCTCAGTTATATTATATATTTTCCTCTGTGACAATAAGTATGTGTATGCTTAAAGTATTATAAATTTGTTTTTACACTGATTAAAAGCCGTCACTATCATGTGTATGACTTTGGTGTTCATGTAGTGGTTACATCAGACTCCATCCACTTATAAGTGCAGCATGCTCTTGAAGTTTCTCAACCTGTTATCAAATTGTTTCCAAACTGCCATATGTTTTTGACCTTCAAGAGCAAAGTAAGGTACATGTTCATATCCTCCTTTGTATTCTGAATGCTAAACCAGAGTAGCTTGCTCATTCCTGTTACCCTGTAATCATACCTAATCAGCTGTGTGATCATGTGATCAAGCTATTATGAACATTTGTGTTATTATAGTACAAATGTTAGAGTATTTGAAAACCATGATCTCTGGGCATGCACATTATCAGCCAGCTGGAAACCTACTTGAACCATCATAAACAATCCGCAGAAACAAATATTATATCTCACTACAGTGTTAAGGCTGTTTTCCAATTTAAACATTTGCTTCTGTTACTGTTCTTCTATCTGGTGATTTTCAAATGAATGGCTTGGCAACATTGGTCAGTTATTCAGCAGAGTTTCTGTGAGAATGTAGCTGGTATGCTAGTGGTAGAAGAGAAGGAAGTCAGGTCTGAAGAGATTGCTTTCTTACAAAGGTTAGTTAGTTACATAAACATTGTTTAAAAACAAAACAAAACAATATAACAATAACAATCACTGTGTGCCAAGCACTGTAGTAAACCTTTTACAATTATCTCATTTGCTCCTCACAACCACCCTGAGAGGTAGATGTTATTATTATCTCCATTTTATGGATGAGGAAATTGAGCCAAACAGAAGTTAAGTGACTTGCCCAGGGTCACACAGCTAATAAGTGTCTGAGGCCAGAATTGGACTGAAATCTTCTTGATTCCAGGCCCATTGGTCTAATTACTGTGTTACTGAGCTGCCCCCAATATATGCAATTAAACTTTAATTACATTTATAGTTTAATACAGTGCTTGTCATTAGTCAGTAGAATATAATTAGCCATTTAGCAACAGAAGTTGTAAAATTCTCCTATCATTCTCACTACATATTTGCATGAGTGAGCATTTTTGTTTTATGTTGATTTTAATCAAAATACAGAAATAAACTCACTGAAGAACCAAATTAAGTCTGTATTTGTTTGGTGTTGAGCCAAATATTATAAACTTTTGTTTAAATAAAAAAGTTCAACACCAAAATAAAGTTTATATATGATTGTTATTGTTAAACATCTTCCAAATTATAACTTATTTCATTAAAACATTATTTATATTCAACAAAATTTTTAAAGCACAGAACTTTCTTGCCGATAAAACAGTAAACATATGAAATCTTGCTGGATTACTTTTAATTCTTATAGAATGTCCCATATAGAACATTTATAACTCTTTTATAATTAGTTTTATAATTTTAAATTCTATAATTATTGGTAGAATAAAACTTCATATTTCATAATTATAGATTATAGATTTTAATTTGAAGATTCAGGAGCATCTATGGTACTAATAGCTATGTGATCCTGGGCAAGTCATTTAATCTCTATTTACATCAGTTTCCTCACCTGTAAAATGGGAATAATATAGTGCCTACTTTCGGTTGTTGTGAGGATCACATAAAATAATAATTGTAAAAGTATTTAGCACAGTGCCTATAAAATGTTAGTTATTATTATCATTACAGTTCTTAAAAGTTTGCAATGAATATATCTAAAATAATATGAATAGAACATGAAATTACCTTCAGGATTCACAATAAGAATTTTAAAAATATTGGGAACCACTGATCTATACCTTTCTGCTTTCTGGGCTTTTGTGACACTGTTTTCTTGTCACCCTTCCTGCCTTTCTGATAGTTTCTTCTTAATCTCCTTCACCAGATCATCATCCACATCCCATCTCCAAACTGGGTGTCCCCTAGAACTCTGTACAGGGTCTCCTCTTTGCTTTCTATGTTCTCTCACTTGGCAACCTCATTAGCTTCCATGGGTTTAATTATCGTCCCTATACCAATGACTGCCAGACAGCCCAAACCTAGTCTCTCTTTGCAGTTAGGGACATGCAGTACAAACTGGGCGTTTCAAACTGGATTTCTCACAGCCATCTCTATCTCATGTCCAGAACTGAACATATTCTCTTCCCCATCTCCCCCCACCACATACATATACATCTAAAGTTTTTGTTTCTTAAAAAAGGCAGAAATATACTTAGTCACTCAGGCTCAAAACCTGTGTCATCCTGGACCCCACATTTGAACTGACTCTACATATATAATTAGTTGCTAAAATCATGTCTAATTCTACGATTTCTCTTGCATCCACCCTATTCTGTCCATTCACATGGCCACCACTCAAGTTTAGGCCCTAATACCCCTTTATCTGGACTATTGCTGATTAGGGAAAAAGAAAAAGAACCTATATAATCTCAGATATTAATAGAAGCTTTTTTTGTGGTGGCAAAGGACTGGAAATTAAGGGGATGCCCATCAACTGGGGAATGGCTGAACAAGTTGTGGTATTTATGATTGTGATGGAATACTATTGTGCTCTAGGAAATGAGAGTTTGATGACCTTAGAAAAACATGCATAGACTTGCATGAAATGACGAAGTGCAAAAGGAGCAGAAGCAAGAGAGCAGTGCATATGGTAACAGGAATATTATTTAAGAACAGCTTTGAGTGGTTTCTAACTACTCTTCATCCTCTACACAGTTTCCAAAGTGATCTTCCTTAAGCGAAAGTCTAACCATGTCACTCCCCTACTCATTAAATTTCACAAGCTCCTGATTACCCATATGATCAGCCATAATTTCCTCTATTTGGTATCGAAAGCCTGGAATGTACTCCCACCTCAATCCCCCCTCTTAGAATCCCTACCTTCCTTCAAGGTAACTCCTGTACTACCTCCTAGAAGCCTTATCCCAATTTCCCTAGTTTCTACTACTTTCTTCTCCAAATTACATTGTATCTACTTTGTATCTATTTTTAATTTTATTTACATATGTATGTGTTGTCTTTAATAGATTGAAATCTCCTCAAGGGCAGGGATTGTTTCACTTCTGTATCTCTATCAATAAATGCTTGCTGATTGATTGATACACAATTTCTGTGCAGCATCCTGTTAGGAGAGCAAAGCCAGTGAGTTACTAAGGCAGTATAGGTCCAATAACAGACATTTGCTTATTCAGCAAGCACCAAAATATGCCTGTTTATATTCTGGGAAGTCTAAGCTACTAAATGGGATTAGGAGTGTTGTAGGGGTTATGGGGAAAGAGGGATTCACTCAGGGGTATGCTGGTTAAAGTTTAAAAAACAGCTTTCCAAAACCTTCCACATGCTTTTAAATTTAATCTGCACCATTAACATTATCATTTATTAACATTTTCTCCAACACTTTAAGTCCAGAAGTCAACAAAATAATTTTGTAGAATTGATTTTGTAGAATCTGCTAATTTCTACAAAATGATTTTGTAGAATCTGCTGATTTCTAAGGTATAAACATGCACTAAAAATGTAACAACTGACTAGGGGACAAGCTGGTTCCGGCACACACATGCACCCCTGGCATTACAATGACAAGGGACTGCATTAATAGTAATCCCAAATTTCATTCTCTTCTGAAGGAGTTAATGGGCTATTTGAGAACTTCATGTTTTTCTGTCTGTTCCTAGGCTCCCAAGTCCTTTCTGTCTTATACATATTCTGTAGGGGTAAAATAAGTGGAATCCAATATCCATATCATGTATTGTCAGTTTTGGAACTGGGGACCCTATTTTGTATATTTGGAGAAAATTAGGTTTGAATTCCTCCCCTTTTTGTGAGGTGTCTGGATCTGTGATTTCGCTGTTGTGGGGAGCTTTTAATGGGAGCTCCCTCTCCCAATGTAGATTATTAACTGTTCTGCACATTATAGTCTTAGAAAGTTGCCTTGGGATACTTAGAGGTAAAATAATTTGTCAAGGGTTGCTTAGCCTATGTGTATCCTAAGTGGGACCTGAAGCCTAATTATCTGGACTTCAAGACTGACCCCTTTCTATTCTTCCAAGTCACCTCTTCAGGAATGAGCTACACTTAAGCTTTATTTATGTATTAGAGATTTCTTTGGAGTAAAATTCTGGAGTATGGGCAATGAACCAAAAAGAAAAACTGGGCCTACTGGGACAGGCTCCAGGATCTGGAATTGGTCTGTCTTCAGGGGGAAGGGAAGTTGGGTGATGTGTTATAATAAAAATGAGTAGATAGTATCCTATCATGGGAACAATCAGAGCCCATACATAAATAGAACGTCATGAAGTAGTTCCCAGAGTGAGTCCCATAGTCAATAGATAAGACTGCTTCTTAAGTTGGCAGTGAGAGCTATCAAAAAAGAAAAAGACAGAGGATTTCATGTTGAGCTTGTAGAGGAAGATAAAGACTATTCTGGAGTAACTTACAGGTGAACAGTTTTTGTTTCTATCAATACTGCTCAAACCAAGTAACCCTAAGAAGGCCCCCAGCACATGGGGGTGCACTTAAAAGTGCCTAAATGTTAAATGGTGAATTTAGGAGAGTCATACAAGATGGATAGGAATGCACAGAATATGCTGAAACCATTTTTCCTGGTTATTGAGAGCTGATTATTAAATTCTCAGTGTGAGCATTTATGTCTTAGAAATCGACAAATGCTATAGACCAATTTATTATTTTGTTGATTGTATAGAATCAAGAAGGTGGTGGAGAAAATGTTAATAACTAAGACTAAAAAGTGCCTTCCATGTTTTCGGAGAGCTGCTTCTCAAATATTTACCAACACATTGTTGCATGAGTGGGTTGTGATCTACATATACATGTCTGAGAGTCCTCTGGAATCCCTCTTCTTACTGCTACTACCTGTTCCAAGAAGCAGATAAAGATCTGTGCCTTGGAATTCATGCCTTGTTCTGCACAGGTCCAGCTTCATCTCCCCTCCCTAGGCCAACCAGAAGAGCTCCAAAAGGTTTGTCCTACTTCTTCCCTTGCTGTTCTTTGTCTCATGACTTCCAATCCTACACCCCTCTCAGACAACAAACAAACCAACCCACAAATCCCTCTGAACACAGGTCAGAATTTTGCTCTCTTTCTAAACCCATTCTTTTTAATTTCTTCCTTGGAGCACTTGTTCTATTCTTTCAAGGATTATTTAATTTTCTTTGTTAACTCTGAGTTGAGATGATGATGATGATGATGATGATGATGATTGTTATAATTAGCCTTTATATTATGCTATAAGACAAAGCAATTAGAAACATTTTCTCATATGATCCATATAACAACCTGGCAAAGTAGCAGGTGTGTTAATCTCATTTTACAAATGAAGAAACTGAGTCACTAAGCAGTTAAATGATTAGTCTATAGTCACATAACTGGTATCTGAGACAGGATTCAAATCCAGGTCTCCTGATTCTAGGTAAAATACTCTACTGTGTCATGATATATTCTATCAGTCCAACTGTCTCTTCCAGGACAGAGGCTAAGCATTCATTTGGTTTGACATTATTGGAAGAAACAAACATCCTGCACTTTCTGGAAGAGTAGATGTCAAAAATTTCACTGAAAGGTTAACGATGCAAATGATTTCATACTCTTCACAGGAAGCTGACCTAAGAAGGAAGTATTCAAGAATGAAACCCTGAAGCTCCATATAAGTAAATATGATGAGGAGGAAAAGGGAGAAAACTTTCTTTTATTAGTACTCTCCATACTCAGATTTCTTGTATTCACAACACTGTAACATTCTTCAGCATAATGTAAGATCCTTGAGGACAGAGACTGGTTAATTTTTTTTTTTGGTCTATGATGATGTTTTTATATTTTGTTATTGTATATACAGAGTAGTAAACATGGGCCCAGAGAAATCAAGTGATTTGTTCATAGTGATACAGAGTTTTCCTGTTCATGTCTTCTTTTTAAAATTTTTTTTTCTGTTTAAACAAATGCTTTATTAACTTCTGTTTTACATCATTCATTTCTGCCAGATTTTGAGTTACAATCATTTCCCCCACCCCTCTGTTTTTCCCCTACCCACCCTCCCAGAACAGCAGTCCCGCAAGACATCGTTTCCTCCAATCTGCTCTCTCCCATATCCTCTCCCACACCCCCTTCGACCTCTCCATTAGAGGAAGGTGAATCTTTGTGTCCCGATGCCTGCACATCTTGTCTCCCAAGTACAAGCAAAAGAGTATTAATAATAGTATTTATATATATTTGAAACATTTAATCTTAAGACCTTGAATTTCAGATCCATTTCCTTCCTCCCTTGTCACCCATTCCCTCTGGGGAGATAAGTAATTCAGTATATGTTGTATATGTCTAGCTATGCAGAACATTATCATAGTAGATATATTGTACAAGGCTGCTTATAATTCCCTCCCCCTCATCCCACCCCCCACCTGGTCCATTCCCCACTTGATCCTGTCCCTCTTCCATAGTGGGTACCTCCAACCTCCCCTCCCCAAGGATGCCCACCTATCCATCATCCCTCCTCTCATCCCCCTTCCCCCCATTCTGCTGTAGGTTGAGATGTCCCACCTAGTATGTATGTCATTCTCTCCCTGAACCAAATTCAATGAGAATGTGGTTTCATCTTTTTGCCTTCCTATTTTTCCCCTCCCCTGCAACCACTTCCCCCTGCTTCCTCTACATGAGATAGTTTACCCCACCCTGTCTCTCCCCATCTCCTCCTGCCACTTTCCTCTCTCACCTCACAACTTCACCCCTTGAGTATCCTCCCTTCCCAACAAATTCAACCTATGCCCTCTATCCATATATAACTGTAACCATATACACACACATTCACATATGTATTCACATGACCATACACCCTTCTTCCATTATTTTCATAGTGAGAAAGATTTCCTCAGTCACAGTTACTGTTTTTCCATATAGGAATGTAAATAGTTCAACTTTGATAAGTTCCTTTTGATTTCCTTTCCCTGATTACCTTCTCAGGCATCTCTTGCTTCTTGCATCTGGATGTCAAATTTTCTATTCAATTCTGGTTTTTTCCTCAAGAGTGCTTGAAAGTCCTCTATTCCACTGAATGGCCATATTTTCCCCTGAAACAAAATACTCAGTTTTGCTGGGTAGGTGACCCTTGGGTTCATTCCTAGCTCTTTTGCCCTCTGGAATATCATATTCCATGCCCTTCGATCCCTCAGTGTAGAAGCTGCCAGGTCCTGGGCTATTCTGATTGTGTTTCCACAATATTGAAATTGTTTCTTCCTGGCTGCTTGTAGTATTTTCTCCTTGATCTGGGGATTCTGGAACCTGGCTATAATATTCCTGGGAGTTTTCTTTTTGGGATCTTTTTCAGGAGGTGATCGGTGGATTCTTTCAACCTCTATTTTGCCCTCTGGATCTAAAACATCAGGGCAGTTTTCCTTGAGAATTTCTTGAAGGGTGATTTCTAGGTTCTTTCTTTGATCATGGCTTTCAGGTAGTCCAATAATTTTTAAATTGTCTCTCCTGGATCTATTTTCCAGGTCAGTGGTTTTTCCCATGAGATATTTCACATTGCCTTCTAATCTTTCATTTGTTTGGATCTGCTTAACAGCATCTTGATTTCTCATAAAGTCATTAGCTTCCATTTGCTCCAGTCTAACTCTGAAGGAATGAATCTCCTCAGTGAGCTTTTGAGATTCTTTTTCCATCTGGCAAATTCGACTTTTTAAGGCATTCTTCTCCTCATTGCCCTTTTGGACCTCCTTTGCCATTTGAGTTAGTCTATTTTTTAAGGTGTTGTTTTCCTCAGTCAGGCTATTGACTCTCATTTCATACTTTTCCTGCATCCTTCTCATTTCTCTTTCCAATTTTTTCCTCCACTTCTCTTATTTGCTTTTTAAAGTCCTTCTTAAGGTCCTCTATGGCCTGTAACCCACTCATGTTTTCCCCTGGGGCTTTTGGAGCAGGACTTCTGACCTCACAGTCCTCTTCCTGCTCCATGCTTCGACCCTCCTTGCCCCCAAAGTGGGAGTCTAGAGTTGCATTTTTCTGTTTAATTTGTTTCCTTTGCCTTGGCATGTTGCCACTTAATTACTTGACTTTTGGGTTTGTTGCCACACTATGGCTTTTTGCCTCCAGATAGGGGAATTTTCGTCCTGAACGTGTGTGGGGGGGCAACTTCCGTTTCCAGCAAGCTGGAAACCCACCCACGACCTCCCCCCCAGATCACAATCCAGATCCAGGGAGGTTAAAGCAAGAGCGATTACCCCCCAAGACTGATCGCTGGATCTCCCTACAGTTTGCAGGCCAGGAGCTGGAGCTGCCTCTGAAAACTACAAAATGTCGTGTCTCCTCAGCGGCTTCTAGCCCCCGGGAGAGGAAGCCAACGCATTCCCCAAATACTTGTCCCAAAGTCCATAGGGCACTAACCTCTCACTTTGTCCTAGGCATGTCTATGTTGATAATTCTGGAATCGCCATAGCTGCTGGTGTTCTGGGGTCCCTCCAGCCAGCTGCTGGCCCTGCTGCCCTGGGGCTAAAACCGGGACTCAGGAGGACTGGACCTGTGCTTGGCTCCCTGTGCTCTGCACTGTGTGCTGCCAGCTCCCAGACCGCTGTGCTGGTCCTTCCTGCAGGGCTGCTGGGCTGTCCTCAGCAGGAGGTTAGCTTCTCTGTGTCCTTCTGTGGGTGCTGGGGCTCCAGAAGTTGTTCAGAGTCCCCTTTTACATAGTTTGGAGGAAATCTGGGGGCAGAGTGGCTTGGACGCGCTGTTTCTACTCTGCCATCTTGGCTCCGCCTTCAACTGGTTAATTTTTGTCTTCTACATCTGGTACTTAGCACAATGCCTGGCCCAGAGTGGGCAATTAATATATGTTCACTCATTTGAATGAAATAGAACGGAACTGCCTTAAAAGACTGAGTTGGTTAGATCGGGAATTCATAGAGCAAGTCAGATTTTTAAAAGATATGATAGGATAGTCTATGCTGCCTGGTAGCAGAATATTACAAACACTATTCAACAGTGGGGGTTCCACCATACTTCCCCTTCTGCTTTACCCATATTCTTGGCTTCTGTGCTCCCATGAAAGCACCTTCCAAGCCATACTCTCATAATTAATCTTGATGGGCTATTTAAGTTAATCTATTAGAAAATGTTACCTGCGGCCGCTGCCGCTGCCTGAGGGGCCGGAGCCGGAGGCCAGTGAGCTGGAGTGCGGCAGCTGTGGGCCCAGGGGATGGTGTGGGGCTCCCCAGTCTCCCTTCCATAGAGCTTCGAAATTGGTGTATGCCTCAGTCACAGATATGATTAGGTCATCCTTCTGCTCAGGACGCTCCAGTGACTCCTTGTTGCAGCAAGGATCAAATACAAAGGGTAAAGGCAGCAGTGATGCTCACATTGGCAAGCAAATTGAAGAAGGATGAGGGCCTTAAGGGATCCCGTCCATCTGGCCCGGCCTCAGATTCCACACGTAGAGTGTCTGTGAGAGACAAACTGCTGGTTAAAGAGGTTGCAGAACTTGAAGCCAATTTACCTTGTACATGTAAAGTGAATTTTCCTGATCCAAACAAGCTTCACTACTTTCAGCTAACAGTCACCCCAGATGAGGGTCACTACCAGGGTGGAAAATTTCAGTTTGAGATAGAAGTCCCTGATGCTTACAACGTGGTGCCTCCCAAAGTAAAATGTTTGACTAGAATCTGGCACCCTAACATCACGGAGATGGGGGAAATCTGTCTGAGCTTACTGAGAGAACATTCAATTGATGGCACTGGATGGGCTCCCACCCGAACCTTAAAGGATGTTGTGTGGGGATTAAACTCTTTATTTACTGACCTTTTGAATTTTGATGATCCTTTGAATATTGAAGCTGCAGAACACCATCTTCGGGACAAGGAGGACTTCAGGAATAAAGTTGAAGATTACATTAAACGTTATGCCAGATGATGAAGGCTGGCAGGACCATGGTTTTGCACTTCCAAGTTGTATCTATCACTTTAAAAAAAAGAGAGAAAAAACCAATATTTAACATCCTCCTCCCCTACCCCTTCCAACTCCCCACCTGCCCCACTGGCTTGTACACGTCCCGTGACCGTGTTGTACTGAAGAAGAGAACCTTCCTAACTGTCCATTTTACATGGAGAACTCAGCATAAATACAGCAAGAACTTGTGCGTAAAAAAAAAAAAGAAAATGTTACCTGCTAATAAAATCTGGTAAGAACTAGATATGTTGGATTCCCTGCTTCTGAATTCTGAGGTAAGGAAGAATAATGAAATTAATTTTTCAAAAACCTATTTTTAAAAAGGCAACATAAATATGAGTGGCTGAACTTTTTTGATGAGTGGAAAATGGACTCAGTCATCTCACTCATTAATGAGAGCTTGGCAGAAATTGTGCTGATTCCAAGAGTAGCCTTCTGGTGTATCATCCCTGACCTTCAACCCTTTACTTGCTTTGGTCTTAAGGCCAATTCAGTTCTCTGCTGACTGAGAGCTAGATGTGTACTACCATTCCATAAACACAGTTCCAGGGGCAGCTAGGTGGCACAGTGAGTAAGAGTGCTGGCCCCAGAGTCGGGATGACCTGGGATTGGTCCAGGCCTCAGAAAATGAGCACCCACACATAAATAATGACTGGCTATTGTAACCTTGATCAAGATACTTAACCCCAATTGCTTTAAAAAAAACAAAACAAAACAAAACATAGTACCAAACTTTACCTTATCCTGTACTTTAAATCTCTATTCCCTTCCCCATGCTCCCCCATGGCCCTGCTCTGTGCTTCTCATTTTAAGACTTGATCCTCTTCTTGTTTGGGTTTAAATGTGCCAAAATAAAGGTCTATTGCTTTATACTTTACTATCTAGTTTTTTTTTTTTTTAATGGAAGTTTCCTGGCCCCTGATGAGACCAAGTTATACATATAAATGAAAGCAAGCCTGGGTAGTGGGTGATGATACCAAAAATACTGAAGTCTAGGATAAGCTCAGGCTGACAATGAATTCTAAAGACAATGGAGAGAGACAGACAGAGAGAGAGAGACAGAGACAGAGAGGCAGAGAGAGAGACAGAGACATAGAGAGACAGAGAGAGAGAGAGAGAGAGAGAGAGAGAGAGAGAGAGAGAGAGAGAGAGACAGAGAGAGAGGAGACAGTGTGGTTTAAAACTATGTTGGAAGGCAATAATGGGACAAAAGAAGAGATAAAAACACAGTTTGGGTAAGGTGGGAGGACAGAAATGGATTATGGAGAGAAGGGAGAATTAATTCATTATGTTTCTGTTTTATCTGCCAACAGTATTATTTGGATTGATAAGGATTAAATTAAAATGGTGAAAAGGGAAATGAAAGCCATGATAAGAGAGGGAATGGCAAGAAAACACCTAAATTCTATAAGTGAGTTTACGTAATGAACCTTGGATGACTGCAAATGAGATTGGTGGGTAACATCAGCAATCTTTGAAATAACAGTGAAAGATTTCTTGAGTTTCAAAACTAAGAAGAAGATGGAATCTGCAAACTCTAAGTCCATGAGTTTGATTTAGATTCTTTGCAAAATTCTAGAATATATTATTAAAGGGATGGTTTTTGAATGTTTAGAAAAAGAAAACACTGATTGCTGAGCACTGGGGCTCCCTTAAGAAAAAATCATGACATATAAATCTTGTTTCCTTTTTTGAGAAGGTAATTAGATAATTATCAATAAGAGGTCAGGACTAAAAAAAAACCAAACAAACAGATTGGAAAATCAGGGGAATGCTATAGACCTAGCTTACCTAGATTTCAGAAGATTATTTAAGAAAGCCTTTTGGGTCATCCTTTTGCATAAGATGGAGAGATATGGATTAGATGACTGTATAGTTAGGAAGATTCTGAACTGGCTGAATGAGAGAATCCAAGGAGCTGTCATCACTTATGTCATGTTAACTTGGAAAAGAGCCTCTAGTAGAGTTCTCTAGGGATCTGTTATTGGTTCTTGACTGCTCTTCATTGTTATCACTGCTTTGGCTAAGGTAGAGAAGGCATGTTAGTGAAATCTACAGATAACACAAAGCTGGGAGAGATAGCTAAAACCTTGGATGGCAGAATTAGTAGCCAAAAATTTCTCAATAATTCAATTCAATAAAAATTTACTAAGCATCTACTATGTGCCAGGCACTGTGACATGTACTGGAGATACAGATAAGAAAAAAAGACAGTATGGCATCAAGGAGCTTACAATCTAATGGGGAAGACAACACACAAAAGGAAACTGGAAAGTGGAGGGGAGGAGAGAACTAGGAGGTAACTAGCATGGGGCATGATATTCTGTAGAGACCAGACCAACTAGAGATGTTGATGGAAAGCAAAAACTAGAAAGTTCAAATTGAAGCTCTTCATAAAGGAAAGTTTTGGGAGGAGTTTAGTGTTCCAACTTCTAGGCCTCCAATCAGAGGGTAGAGGAGGCTAAGGTACTTGAGGGATTGAGTATCTAAAACTGAGTTGATCATCATGATAATGTGATTTCAGGTGACTAGCTTATCATGTGTGAAGCATGATATTTCCTGGAATCCAAACCAAGCAGAGTTGCTGATGGAAACCTCAAGTGTGGGCTAGAATTAATAAAATGAAAGTTAATAGGGATAAATGTTTTATATATTCATAACTATCATTTCTATATGGAAGTCCAAAATACAACTTCAAAAGTACATGATGGGGGAATTCCTATCTAGACAATAGCTTGTATTTTTAAAATGGGGATTTCATATGATTATCTTAATAGGTACAGAAAAAGCTTTTGACAATATACAGCACCCCTTTCCTATTAAAAATAGTAGAGAACACAGGAATGAATGGAGTTTTCCTTAAAATGACAAGTAGTATCTAAAACCATAAGCAAGCATTATAGGTAATGGGGATAAGTTAGAAGCTTTCCCAATAAGATCAGGGTTAAACAAGGATGTCCATTATCATCACTATTATTCAGTATTGTATTAGAAATATTAGCTTCAGCAATAAGAGAAGAAAAATTGAAGGTAGGCAGCAAGAAAACCAATTTATTACTTTTTGCAGATGATATCACAGTATACTTAGAGAATCTTAAAGAATCAACTAAAAAAATACTAGAAATAATTTACAACTTTAGCAAAGTTGCAGTAAATAAAATAAGCCCACATAAATCATTGGCATTTTTATATATTACTAACAAAGCCTAGCAGCAAGACATAGAAAGAGAAATTCCATTTAAAATAACTGTAGACAATGTAAAATATTTGGGAGTCCACCTGGTAAGATAAACCCAGGAAATATCCGAATACAATGACAAAACACTTTTCACACAAATAAAGCCAGATATAAATAACTACAAAAATATGAATTGCTCATGGGTAGGTTGAACTAATATAATAAAAATGACAATTCTACCTAAATTATTTACTTATTCACTGCCATATCAATCAAAGTACCCAAAATTATTTTATAAAACTAGAAAAAAATAATAACAAAATTCATCTGGAAGAACAAAAGGTCAAGAATATCAAGGGAATCGATGAAAAAATGCAAAGGTAGGTGGCTTAACTGTATCAGATATAAAAGTGTATTATAAAGTAGAAATCATCAAAACTATTTCACAACATAACTCATATGGCAATCATTCAAAACTACTGACTAAAAAATAGAGTGGTGGATCAGTGGGATAAGATAGGTATACAAGACATAGTAGTCAATGACCATAGTAATCTTCTGTTTGATAAACCTAAAGACTCCATTTTCTGAGATAAGAACTCACTATTTGACAAAAACTGCTGGGAAAACTTGAAAAAAGTATGGCAGAAATTAGGCATAGATCAGCGTTTTACACCATATGCCAAGATAAGGTCAAAATGGGTACATGATTTAGACATAAAGAGTGATACCATAAACAAATTAGGAGAGCAAGGAGTAGTTTACCTGTCAGATCAATGGAGAAGGGAAGAATTTGTGACTAAACAAGAGATAGAGAACATTATGAAATGCAAAATGGATAATTTTTATCACATTAAATTAAAAAGGTTTTGCACAAACAAAGCCAATGCAACCAAGTTTAGAAGAAAAGAAGAAAGCTGGGAAAGAATTTTTACAGTCAGTGTCTCTGATAAAGGCCTCATTTCTAAAATATATAGAGAACTGCATAAAATTTATAAGGATACAAGTCACTCCCCAATTGATAAATGGTCAAAGAATATAAACAGGCAGTTTTCAGATGAAGAAATTAGAGTTCTTTACAGTCATATGAAAAAAAGTGTTCTAAGTCTCTATCGATTAGAGAAATTAAAATCAAAATAACTCTGAGGTACCCATTTCACACTTATTAGACTGGCTAATATGACAGAAAAGGAAAATGATAAAATGTTGGAGAAGATATAGGAAAACGGGAACATTACTAATGAATTGTTGGTAGAGTTGTGAACCAATCCAACCAGTCTGGAAAGCAATTTGGAACTATGCCCAAGGGCCATCAAACCATGTATATCCTTTGAGCCAGAAATACCACTACTAGGCCTATATCCCAAAGAAATCATAAAAAAATGGAAAAGGACCCACATGTACAAAAATATTTATTGTAGCTCTTTTGTGGTAGTAAAGAATTAGAAATTGAGGGGATACTCACCCATCACTTGGGGAATGGCTAAACAAGTTGTAGTATATGAATGTAATGAAATACTGTTGTGCTATAAGAAATGATGAGTAGGCAGATTTCATAAAAACCTGGAAAAACTTATATGAACTGATGCTGAGTGAAATGAGCAAAACCAGGAGAACATTATACATAGTAACAGCAACATTGTGTTATGATCAAATTTGATAGACTTAGCTCTTCTCAGCAACACAATGATCTAAGACAATTCCAAAAGACTCATGATGGAAAATGCTATCCATATCCAGAGAAAGATCTATGGAATTTAAATGCAGATTGAAGCATACTATTTTCTTTTTTTGTTTTGTTTTTTTCTTTCTCATGGTTTTTCCCTTTTATTCTGATTCTTTTTTCACAACATAACTCATATGACAATATATTTAAAATGATTGTACATGTATAACCTACATCAGATTGCTTGCTGTCTTGTGGGGGGGGGGTGCAATGAAGGGAACTCAAAATCTTATCAAAGTGAATGTTGAAAACTATCTTTACATGTAGTTGGAAAAAAATAAAATACTATTAAGTGGGAAAAACCGGGGTTTTAGTGGATTGTACTATGAATCAACCATGTGACCTGGCAGGCAAAATAGCTAATGTTCTTCTCCATTTTACTGAGAAACAATGTCCTGAAGGAAAAGAAGAGATTGTTTCACCATACCTTGTCTTGGCTATATACTTCTGAAGTATTGCATTCAATTATGGGTATTATATATTTAGAATTCTTATGGAGTAATGTTACAATAAAGGGTGATCAAGATGGTGAGGAGAATGGAGGCCATGTTGTTATAGGACTCAGAAGAAATGGACAGTGTTTGGTCTGGAGAAGAGAAGAATTGGGAAGGGGGAGAATATGTATAATTATCTGAAGGGGTGTCACAGAGAAGAGGGATTAGACTCATTCTGTTTGTCCTCAGAGGACAGAGCTAGCAACGACAGGAAGGGACTTGAAAATGAGCAAATTTAAGCTTGATTTATGGGAGGAAAATCTTTTCTAACAGTTAAAACTATCTCAGTGTTGTATTCCTGTTTTCTCAGGAATGCTACAGAAGGCTTGCTTTATCAAGTATGGGTTAAATCATATAACCTTTGAGATTCCACTTGATTCTAAGATTTGGTGATTCTATGATTGTTAAGTTTTTGAAAGATCAGATAGAGTGGGATAGGTTTTGCAAAGCTTTAAGGGGACAAATATGATCCCAATTTTCAAAAAACGGGGAAAGAATAGATTTTTAAAACTATAGGCAGGTTGAGCGTGACTTTTAATTCCTGGCAAAATTCCAGAACACATTATTAAAGGCATACTTTGTGAGCAGTTAGGAAGGGAAGCAGAGATCATTTCATGTCAGCATGTGTTCATTAAGAACAAGTCATGCCAGGATAAGCTCACTTCCTTTTTTTGACAAGGATACTACATAGGGAGATCAGGAGAATGGCATAGAAAGAGTACTTTATATTTGTATTTCAAGAAAAAGCCTTGATAAAACCCTGTGGAGACGATAGAGATCTGTGTATTGGAGAATAGCACAGTTAGGCTGAATCAGAATTGTTCTAGTGACTGGATCCAAAAAAAGATAATAGGTAAACATCTTTGAGAATACATGAAAGGTTCAGTTCTTGGTCCTATTCTATTCAATATTTAGGAACTTAGGAAAAGTGATTGATGGCATGCTTTGTAAAAATTATGGATATCTAAACAATCAATAATCATTTATCAATCATCTACTACATGCTGACCATTGCACTAGGTATGAATAATAAAAAGGCTAAAATGAAAAAGATGTCCTTTAGGAGCTTAAAAGCTGCTGAGGTGAATATAATACACATATAGATGTATATAACATAAAGGAAGGAGTATGATGTAGGGAAAGGAAAGTACCAATCTAAATATTTACTTACTCAAACATACAAACAGGTATAAATAGATACAGGGAAGAAGGGAATAAATATTTATATAGTACCTACTGTGTTCCAGGCATGATGCTAAGCTCTTTATAAATATTATCTCACTTGATCCTTGCAAAAATCCTTGGAGGGCTGGAGGTAGATGTTATTACTGTATCTGTTTTACAATTGAGGAGACTGAGGCAAACAGGGGTTAAGTGACTTGCTCAGGGTCACATGGCTAGTAAGTGTCCAAAGCTGGATTTGAATCCAAACCTTCTTGATGTGTGATGCTCTGTCTCCAATATCTTGCTATGTATACCTTTATAGACCAGGCATCTCTCATGTCTCAAATGTTCTCCCTTTTCACCTTGATCGTCCAGAATCCCTGGTTTTCTTCAAGACAGCTTAAGTTCTGTCTTCTACAAGAGACCTTTTCTGGTCTCCTCCACTGCCCCTTAGCTACTAAAGCTTCCTCCTCCCAAGGTTACCTAGCTGTATATGTACATATTGTATTTAATTTTTGTCATTGTGCCCCCTCCCCACCCCTGCTTAGTCAGCACAGTGCTTAGCCATATTGTAGGCAACATATAAGTGTGTGTATGGTTCATTAGTTGATAGATAAATTGGAGAAGAGAGAACAGAGGAAAGGCAATTCAGATGGGATGTGATTACAATCATTTATTTAAGAGGTTATGAGGATCCAAATAAGGGTGGTGGCCAAGAGAATGGTAAGGGGAGCATATATGTGAGAGATGTCGATAACTGATTGGTTGTATGATGGGGAAAGGGGAGGGAAGAAGCAATCAACAATGACTTAAAAGGCCCAAGTATCAATGACTGGGAAGATTATGCTACCACTAACAGACATGGGAAAAAAATTTTTGTGGGGGAAATAAATTCAGTTTTGGAGTTTGCATTGTCAACAGGACATAATAGCAAAAGACATTTACATAGTCCTTTTAAGTTTTCACAGAGCTTTAAATGCATTAACTCAAGCTATTCTCATATCACTCCTGAGCTAAGTACTATAGCTTATATACCCATTTTATGGATGTGAAAACTCATAAAGATAAGTGACTTACTCAAGGTCAAACAACTAAGGATCAAAGACAGGAACAAAGAAACTCTGAGTCCAGAACTCTTTTTACCATACTGGTAGGTGGAAATATCCAGTAGGCAGATGCACATGAATGAGTGAGGTTCAGAAGAAAAATTGAAGCTACATTTATAGAGTAATCTGTGCAAAAAATTTTAACTGAATCTATGAGAGATGAGATCACTAAGTGTAAGAAAAATGGTGACAGAAGAGAGTCTACATGGCCAACATACATTCTTAGCACATGTGAGGGGGACAATGAACTTGTGATGGAAGCATGCACTGTTCAGACAGGTAGGAGAACCAGAGGCCATTGTACCGAAGCTTAGGGAGGATACTATCTAGGAAAAAAGGGTGGACAACAGAGTTGCATGCTGAAAAAAGGTTAGAGAGGATAAAGATGGAGAAAAAATTCCTATTGCACATTGCAATTAAATAGTTATTGCTGAACGGTTTCTGTAAGAGCAGATGAGTCAAAAGTCAAATTGCTGGGGGAAAAGGAATGAATGAATTGTAAAAGAGTAGAGGAACTGAGTGTAGATTATTCTGGGCAGCAATTTAGCAGTAAAATGAAGAAGAGATTGCTTGATAATTTGACAGGGTGACAAGATCAAGGGAAAGTTTTTAAGACTAGAGAAGCATGAGTAGATATTGATATTGAAGATATGTGTGAGAAGAAAGGAATGAAAAAGCATTTACTAATTGTTTACTATTTGCTAGAAACCTTGTTAAGTGCTGGGAATGTTGTTTGTCCTTTGTTCTTGAAGAGGACCATGGCATCAGGAAGGTGATGCCATGACTTGCAACTGAATTGGATTTAAGTGAGGGAGGTACAAGGTCACCAGCCTTACTTTCTCCTCTGGAGCCATCTGGGTCCAGTGGCAAGATATACATCAGGATGACTGGAAATGGCTCCCAAGTGATGGTAATATAAATACAAGCAAGATAATCCCTGTACTAAAGGAACTTACATTCTAATAGAGGAAGCTAACACATATAGGAGAGTAGTAATCCCAGGAGGAATACTTAGGACAGTTGAGTTACAGGAATGCGATTGAAATCATAGGATCATTGATTGGCATTCCTTTCAGTAATGATAGTGTTGATTTGAATTCTTCTTGGAAACCTAGGGTTGTTAGGGGAGAGGAGAGGAGAAGGGTGTATAGGATATGGCAACTGGAAGATGGCCGGGAAGTAGCATGGCGGGTCTGTATCTAAGGTAGACACCATGAATGCTCACCAACCACTCAGAAATCCAGGCTTCCAAGGGTGGAGCTGCAGTTCTGAGTCAGAGGTCTGGAGTGAAGGAGCATGGCTACTTGAAGATGGTTAGGAATTAGCTTGGTAGACATGAGAGTAAGCTTCTGAAGGAGATGGGAAAGAGTTACATTAAGGCTATGAAGAGGTGGGTTAAGAAGGGTGGGTTTATCCTCTGGGACTAGAACAAATGAGGGGGTGCTGCCATGACATACAAGTGAATTGGATTTAAGTGAGGGAGGGTGAGATGTAAAGACATTTAAGGAAATACTTTGTGGGAATTACAGCAGTTCCAAAGCAGAATGGGCTGGCTCAAGTTAGTGAGTTACTCTTTATTGGCTAACTTGGTTAAGCACGGGCTAGATTAGTGCTTGACAAGGGCGTTGTCAAGGACATTCCTGTTGAGGTTCAGGTTGCATTTCATGATCTCTGGGTTCCCTTCCACCCCTGGGCTTCTACAATTTTATGATTCTAGGGCTAGGACCAAAGCCATTGTCTGACACAGCACCAAGCTGCTTCTTGTTAGGGACACATCACCTTGTCCAGAGTAGAGGGGAGGCTTTCCCAAGCGCCCTCCCCTGGGGAAGGACAAAGAGATCCAATACTACTTGCAAGGTATATCTCATTTTCTGATCAATCTGCTTCTGATGACCTTTATACTCTGTACATGATTCTGGATTGTATGATACACTAGAGAGGCATCAGAATGTAGCAAGGCAGGATTGTAAAAACAGCACTGAGTGGCTTAAAGTGGAGGCCTAAATTCATCACTTAACTGTTTGTTCTCAAGCAGATCACTCAGGTTTCCTCATCTGAAGGAGTTGGACAAGATGACCTCTCAGGTCCCCTTGGTTCTCTAAATCTAAGATTCTATGGTCTGTGAAATAGGATTAATAATATCTATCCTACTCACTTTTCAAGGGTGTTGAGAGAATCAAATGAGATAATATAAATGAAAGCACATTGTAAACTGTAGAGTAGTCAACTCTGTGTGCAGATGTAACCTATTAGTATTACTAGACACTGTAGTCTGGAAGGCAGGGCTGTGCTTAAGTGTTCTTGGGCTTGAGGAAGGATTGGATTCCTGGGAACACCATTTCAACCAGTGACACCCAGCTCTGTGGGGAGGGCATAGCTCCTGCATTTTTCTCATTTACTACCCCCTCTGTATGGCCTATTATGGGGCAAAGATTCAGCCTACTGGGAAGTAGAAGAAGGGGAAGAGAGATGAATACAGAGGGAAAGACAGAGAGGGGGAAGAGTGACTCTCCCTCACTCTCCTTCTGTCCCTCCCTGTCTCTGTTTGAGATACCTGTGTAGAGGCACACAAAGAGGAGATGAATGAATCACTTAACTGGAAGATCGCACAGAGATCATCCCCCTCCCCCCTTCAACATACACAGGGAAAAATAAGAGAGACAATTAAGTAGACCAGAACATTGCGAGTCCTGTGTTGGTAGCAGTTTAATGAATTGATAGCAAATGGCTAGCTCAGTAGGAAAGCCTAGGCCTGGCCTTGCCCAAACCCAGCCATGAAAGAGAAGAGCAGACCAGGATCACAAAGAGATAGAGGCTTCTCCGGTGGGTGGCAGGATACTGCATGTGCAGGGTTTGCCACAGCTGCATTTCCCCCCAGACCTTTCACCTGTCTCCATGATCTCTTATCACCTCCTTCAGCTTGACCTTGACAGGAAATGATTTTTTCTCCCCCCTTCTATTTCTTTTTTTATCTTGGCCTCTCTGATGTCTTTCCAATTATCTTTTTGTCTCCCTTTCTCTCTGTCTCCATAGCTCCCCCTTACTCTGTTTTTCTGTCTTTTTACACCTCTGCCCCTTCCTCCACCCCTTTTCCAGCATGTACCTTTAGCTGGAAATAATTCTCCTGACAGGCTTCTTCTCAGTTTTCTGGCTGCCTAAATAGCCAGACTGAGAAGCTTTCCAAGGAAGCTGGCCAGGGGGTGGGTGGGGTGTCTACGGCTCTGGATCCCCATGCTGAGAAGTGAATAAAGATGCCCCCCTTCTCTGTTCCCCATCACCTTCCTTCAGCCCACCCACCACTGGCCAGAAGTCTCTTTTCAGGAGGTGACTGGGGTCAGAAGAGGTCTCCTGGGAATTCTTCCTAGAGACGGGATGGGAGGGGTGGGGGTTGGGGCAAGAGTGATGAGGAGGATGGACCAGGACCTGGGAGGAATACAGCTGCAGCCACATGTTTGCAATAAACTCCTGACTCAGATTGGGGTGGGGGTGGTCTGCAGTCTGACATAAGGCTGGGAGAGGCAGACAGGGACATTCACAATGGTAACTGACTTTCTGGTCTTGGGAGCCAGAGAGTTAGGGTTGGGAATTAGAAGCCAGAGAAGTGTTTCAACTTCCTCCCTAACCGTCCCCACAAATTTATCCCCAATTACCATCACCTTTGAAAACAGCCACAGCTATTCTTCCAGGTCACAGATCAGGGGGACCCTTGGGCTAGGAAGGACTGGAATGAAACGCGTTGTCAGGACCTGGCCAGGGCTGATGGGAAGGTGGGATGCCGCGGGCCTGGCAGGGCTGGGGCTGGGCCCGCTGCCCACCAGCCAGGACCCGCCCCCGCCCCCTTGGGCCCTCCTGGCCCTCTCTGTGTGTCCCGCACAGGAGGGGCAGGGGCAGGACCGCGGAGCCGGCTCCGGCTCCGGCTGGCTGTCTGCATGCCGCGCTCCAAGGCAGCAGGAAGAATGGACGCCGTCCAACCCGGAGCCGGCAACTTGAAAATAAAAATAAAACAGAGGGGGAAAAAATAAATAATAAAGAGTGCTCTAGAAAGCCAAAGAAAATACAATCCCGAAACGACCCGGCCTCGAGCAGGCAGCAGGCCCTGGGCTGAGATTGTTTGGCATTTAAAGCCGCGAAGTCTTTGTGTTTCTTTTCTGCATTTCTCTCTCCTCCCCGCCCCCCTCCCCATTTCTATTTTAATTGACGAAACACAATCCGGCCCTTGCAAGCTGCCTCCCCAGCAGCCTGGTAACCTAGAAAGGGCTGCTTTATGCCCTGGGCTGAGCCAGCGCCGTCCCCAGGCCCTGGAAGGCCTGCTGATAATGTGCAGATGCAGAAGGCAGCCCAGGAAGGCTCCTTACCCCTCCCCCAGCCCTTTCTCCCTTCAACTCCGCCCCCCCACTCCCCCCATCTTCTGGCCCTCCCCATCCCACTCCCAGCTCAACAAGAGACCATCTTGTTCTTTGTGCTAGCAAATATTTATTTTGGTTCAAGTGGACCCCCTTCCACAAAGACCACCTGGTTGTAATCAATAACACCTATTTTCAGATAATCTGCAGCTTTCTGGGCTGAGCCTGCGGAACTCACCCAAACAGAGGCCTTTTCAAAGAGAATTTTAAATGAGTTGAATTCAGTGGGAGGAGGGGGAGGGGTGGACCACTGAGCCAGGGGTCTGGAGCGGTTGGGGAGGAGGAGAAAAGAGAACTGGGAACTAGACTGGGATGGAAGCAGAGAGCTGAGCTGGAGCTGGTGGTCTTGGCCCTGGAGTGGGGCTAGCACCTCCCTCACCTCTCTTCCTATTCTCTTTCTTTGCATAGCCCTGTATTACTGTACAGCTTCCTGTAAAGGAAATCAGCTCTCAGACAGATTTCCACCTTCTGAGGATACTATGCTCCCTAGGTCAAAAGATATTTCCTCATCTGTAAAATCAAGAGGTTGAACTAGAGATGATCCCCAAAGTTCCCCTTCAACCATAAATCCTTTGAACCTGTGATCATGAATGAATAAAGGAGATCTAGAATCCTAGAGGAATGAGTATGGAGTGGCAGGAAGCAAACAATCTCTGTGTGTCACAGAGATGAAAAGGTTCCAATGGGAGACCATTTTTTGGAGTTGTCCTTCCTTTCCCCTTACAATCAAGTGAGCCACCTGCTTTGTTAAATCATCGTCTGGGGAACAATCTCTGTTTCAGGTCTGAGACACATACCAAATGATAGGGGTCACTGAATTGAATTCCTTTTCTTAAATTGAAACCTCTGCTCCTTTGTGACTAGGGTTTATTTTCTTACTTAAGATTCTTTGGGAGTCTAAATTAGATTTTTAAAAGACATATACAGAAGATGGAAATAAGAGCAGGTAGTTCAAGATAAACGTAGAAGAGTAACACTGTCTTATAAAAAGGTCAGGACCACAAAACTCCAGAATAAGCCAAGACTTGTAATAATCAAAAGGACTTTAAATCTCTATCTATCTATCTATCTATCTACCCATCCACTCCTTCACTTTTTCATTTATTTATTCATCTACTTATTCATTGATTCATTTGTTTGTTTACTTATTCACTTGTTTGTTGCTTTATAGCAATTTTAGGAACAAGAGGAAGATTGAGACTGGACAGGACCACTCTTCTGGATTTATTGGGTCATCATATTGAAAACTCCTGTTCTGGAATTGTGGTCTTCTGATTAATGAGAACTGAGCATATGTAGCACATCTCGGACCAACCTGCATACTCTCTAGCCATCTTTCAGCTATGAAGTGTTTCTCCATCCAATGAGCCCTTTTCTATCTCAGGATATTGGAACAATAAGCAAATCAGCACTATTATTCCTGCTAATCAATTAATTGCCTCATGACTTCACTATAACTTTCCAGGCCAAATCACTCCTCCTGACCCTATTCCCACATATGTAGTCTCTTCCTCTTTTAGAATGTAAACTCCTTAAGGGCAGGAATTGTTTCACTTTTTGTATTTATAACATGAGTGCTTAACAGAGTGCCTTGAATATAATAAGTACTTAATTAGATGTCTTTTCATTAATTCATATATTCTGCTGTATTCCAAGAGAGACTTCTGTGCTTGGGTAGAAAACCCTTGGAAGGACATCTTGATCAATGATCAATGAATACACAAAGGAAAAAGCATTTATGGGACAGCTAGGTGGTGAAGTGAATAGAGCAGCAGTCCTGGAGTCAGGAGGACCTGAGTTCAAATTCAGCCTCAGACACTTGACACACTTACTAGCTGTGTGACCTTGGGCAACTTACTTAAGCCCAATTGCCCTGCCTTTCCCCCTCCAAAATAAAAAAAAAGAAAGAAAAAGCATTTATCAAGTACTTTCTATATACCAATCACTGTTCAAATTCTGGGGAAGAAAATGCAAAAGTTTTTGCCCTCAAGGAGATTATATTTTAACAAGAGGAGACCACACACGTATGTAGAAGTGGTGGTCAGAGGAAGATATATCTGGGGAGTGGCAGGAATGGTAAATTGATCCAGGTGGAAGTCAGTTAACATGCTCTTTCCAGGAACAGTAATAATCTTGATTATTGAAGTGGAAGGGGGGGGGGTGTTTTGGGGGAGTTCTGGAGATAGGTGATATGTGCTTTCTCACAGCGTAGATGGCACTATGATAAGAAGGGAATGACTGCTTGGGGTGTGAAGCAATTCTAGTGGTCTCTGGCTAATTTACTGGCTAGTTAAGTTTGTACTCAATCAAGATAGCATGGCTTAAGGCATGAGTTTCAAACAGATGTTGCCATACCAATGAAAGAAGATTTGCTCCAGGGTCTGACTTTAATATTCAATACATATATAGAACCACTGAGCTAGGAGGGACCTCAAAGACATTCAGTTCAATTCTCCACATTGAAAAGATAAGGAAAGTGAAGCTGAGAAAGGTGAAGTGATTTGCCTAAGGTTGTAACACATCAATGGCAGGTGTGACATCATCACAATAATAATATAACACATCAACTAATTCCTAAAAATTAGATAAAATATTTTGAGCTCAAAGGCAACTTGGAGGCTATCTCATTTAATTCCTTCATTTTACAGATGAGGAAACTGAGGCCTAAGGTACTTAATTTGTGCAAGGTCACCTAGGCAGTAAGTGGGTTTGAAAACAGGTTTTCTGCTTCCAAATGCAGAATTCTTTCTTCTGTGCCACCCCTTCCACTCTTTTTTAACTAAAATTGCTACCTTAGATCTTATCCATGCCTCCATCTATCCCAGCATTTAGCTCTGATAGTATCACCATAAGATACGTCTTAGAAAAATGCATTTGCCCTCTGATTCCTTTATCTCTGAAAGGTCAGAACTAAAGACTATGATTTAAAATATAGTCTTATCCCCTTAATAAAAGGATTTGTTCTGTGAAGTTTGGATTCAGTCAAAGGACTGTACTCTAGGACCTAGAGGGCTACATGTGGCCTTGAGGCCTCAGGGTCCCCACCCCTGCCATAGTCCCTCACCTCTCTGCCAAGAGGAGGAAAGAATGTTTCATCATATGCATCACATATTTTCCATAAAACCTTAATTTCTTCATTCTGGGATCAGAAGGTAAGATACAGGCACAAGATGATTAAGCCCACAGCATTCAAGGTAGTGTTGGGCACCTAGGAGGGGCTTAGTGAATATTCATTGACTAAACTGAGGTTGGAAGACTTTTGTTACTTCCTTTTTCAGTCAGTGTCCAATTTTTTTTTTTCATGGTAAAAGATCTGTAGTCAACACAGGAAAATAACCTCTAATGTCTGAACACACATATTTTTAATGGAAGGAGGCACTTGGGGAGACATTCCCTATGGTGGTTAGGACAGCCTGGGGCTGAATTAATGTCATTTCTTTCTCCTTCACAGGAATGCAATTGAGTTATTCTGATGAGATTTCTCCAGCAATGCTCCTTAGCCCTAAGCTTCCCTGGAGGATAACATTGAACTTGGTCTCAGAGAGCCCTGGTAGGGGGTCAAAACTAGGAAAGATTATGATAAGAAAGGCCAGGGGGAGGTTGATGTGTTGGAATTTGGGATAATTGAATTTGCTGTGCAGCTAACATTTATGACTTGGGGCATCCGCCTGGATCTTTTCTCATAAATCCACTGGGCCAGGAAATTCCATGGTCAGGCTTATCTTTCCATCCTTCTTGCTGAAGTCTTAGCAGGGACTAGTTTCTATCTTCTGAAGATAATCATCAGGCCAAAAGAAGAGTCTGAAGATCTTGTAGAAGACTTTCTACTAGAAGGTGTCATGAGTAAGAGAGATAGGGGTCAATTCCCACAATTCTAACATGTGCTCCAGACTGGGACATAGAAAGTCTCCCAAAACCTCCTATGGGACACTCCCACTGCTGTGAATTTGCAGTCATTTCTACAATTGGTAGGGATATCTCATGCCTTAACCTGAGAGATATCCCTTAAGGATAGGCAACATAAGGTGTGCCCTCAATTCCTAATGTAGCACCCCCACTCCAAAACACTTAGTGTCCTTCAAAGCCAGTGTGCAGTCAGTCACATCCCTAACAAGTGGTTCTGTAGCCTCTACTTGATGGATTCCAATCATTAGATTAGGCCCTCCTTGCCTCTCACCTGGAGTGTAGTCTAATTCAGCAGTGGGGAACCTTTGGCCTCGAGGCCACATGTGGCTCTCTAGGTCCTCAAGTATGGTCCTTTAACTGAGCCTAGAGGTATGTGGCCTTAAGGCTGCAGGTTCCCCACCCCTGGTAACTGATCTTACTACCTCAGGTATCTTCCCTGGATGATCAGTCCTCCACAGAATTGCCTAAAGCACAAGTTAGGTGTTGCTACTTTCTGGCTTAAGCCCTTGTGACTCCCTATTTCCTTTAGGATAGAACAGAAACTACTCCATATGGCATGCAAATTCTTTTGTCACGGGGCGGCTAGGTGGCGCAGTGAATAGAGCGCCGGCCCTGGAATCAGAAGGACCTGAGTTCGGAGCCGGCCTCCGACACTTAATCCGCACAAACAAAAACCTAGCCGTGTGACCTTGGGCAAGTTACTTAACCCCAATTGCCCTAAAGGGGCGGCTAGGTGGCGCAGTGAGTAAGAGTGCCGGCCTCGGAGTTTGGATGACCTGAGATCAGATCCGGCCTCAGAAAATGAGCACCCACGCATAAATCAAATGACTAGCCGTGTAACCTTGAGCAAGTTACTTAACCCCAATTGCTTTAAAAAAAAAAAAAAAAAAAAATTCTTTTGTCACCTAGCCTCAACTTACCTGTCCAACTTTATTATTTATTAATCCACATCGTGTATTCTTTGATCCAGCCTCAAACACAAGATTCCATCTCCATGCCTTTGCCCAGGCTGACCCTCTTTTCCTGAAATGCATTCTCTCCTTATCTCTACCCCCTTGGAATAGTCCTGGTTTAAAAGACTCATGATGGAAAATGTTTTCCAGAGAAAGAACTATAGGGTCTGAATGCAGATTGAAGCATATTATTCACTCTCTCTCTCTCTCTCTCTCTCCCTCTCTCTCCCTTCCTCCCTCTCTCTATCTCTCCCTTTTTACTTTCTCATAGTTTTTCCTGTTTGGATTCTTCTTTCATAACATGACTAAATGGAAATACATTTAATATGATTGTACATGTATAGCCTATATCAGATTGATTGATGTTTTAGGAAGGGGGGAGGAAAGGAAGAAAGGGAGAAAAAACTTGGAACTCATAATCTTATAAAAGTGAATGTTAAAAACTATCTTTACATGTGATTGGAAAAAATAAAATACGATTAAGTGGAAAAATGAAGAAAAAAGAATAGCCTTGCTTTTCCTTCAAAGCTCCTCTCCTGTGATGCCTCCTACATGAAACCTTTCCAGATCCCCCCAGGTGCTAAATACATCTCTCCTACTGTATTAATTTTGTATGTATTCTGTATATATTTATGTCCCTCCATAGAATGTAAGCTCCTTGTGGGCAGGGAATATTTTATTTTTGACTTTATGTCTCTGACACATAGCATGGCACTTGATAATTACCAGTCACCTAATACATGCTTGGTGATTTATTGGCTGATTGATTAATGAAGAATGATGATGAAACATAGGAAGTTCTTCCTGATAGTGAATCTAAATCATTTTCCCTGTAATTTCTATCCACTAACCCTAGGGCTTCATGAGAGTTTGGTTGATGAATCAAAGTTCTTTAAACTTTGTCTTCAAACAAGACATCCCCTGTGTCCTTGTGTTTTGGAGGAGTGTTAGACAAGTGAACCTTGTGAGGAATCTCAGAATGACAGAATCCCTGAACTGAAAGTGAAAGTCAGAATTCGACTTGTCCAACCTACTCTTGAACAGAGTTCTTCAGATATTCCTGAGAGTATCCCTCCCAAGTGGTCTTCTAGACATTGAACTGAACAAACCTCAAATCAGCACCTTCTTCTTTTTTTTTTTTTAAAGCAATTGGGGTTAAGTAACTTGCTCAAGGTTACACGGCTAGTCATTATTTATGTGTGGGTGCTCATTTTCTGAGACCGGTTTCGATCTCGGGTCATCCAAACTCCGAGGCCAGCGCTTTTACTCACTGGCCACCTAGCCGCCCCCAGCACCTTCTTCTTGGAGGGATCTCTCATTGTTAGGGTATTTCCCCTTACGTTGAGTTGAAATGTACTTTTCTGCAAATTTATCTAGGACTTCTAATTGCCATATCATCAGCAAAACATAGCAACATTCTAGGGCTTTAAGTGCTTAAAAATGCTTCTCATGACCCCTGAAGTCTTCTCTTCTCCAGGCTAAACATTCACAGTCCTTTTAGGTGATTTTCCTGTCACCTTGATACCATTTCCTCTCATCTCCTCTGGGAACTTGCCTCTTTGATCATTCCTAATTCTCTTTTTCCTAATTTTCACTCTTTCCTTATCCACTGGATCCTTCCCTGCTATTTCCCAATGAGCAATGAGGTCCCCACCCCCCGCAATTAAGGCACCAGCTCCCTGTGAGTGCCCTTGATTTACAGTATTACCCTAAGTGGACCCCAGTGGAGTACAGTCCGGATTTGTTCCCCTGCAGTACTGCTCCCCTTCAGAGATCCTCTGTCTCTGCCACATTATTTATGCCCAGCATCTTTTCCCTCCTGCTAATCTCAGCAGGCAGCACCAGTCACTGCCTTGCCATCAGCACTGTCCCCTGCAGCCCCTGCTTCCTGCCACTCAGTTCTTATTCCTTAATCTCTCTTTTTCTTCTGACTTTGGTAGCTATTTTCTATAGTTCAGCAGTTATACTTTCCTCTAATAAATAGTATTAGTAATCACTCTCTGCTAGGAAGATATGTGCTGCAATGGTTAGATTACAGGACTAAAAGTCAGGAAGCTCGAGTTCGACTCTGGTCTCAGGCATTTATTAGCTATATGACCTTGGACAAGTCACTTACCCACTCTGTGCCTAATTTTTCTCATATGTAAAATGAGGATAATAATAGCACTTTTTTCCCTCAGGATTGTTGTGAGGATGTGATGAGTTGTTTGTAAAGCATTTTGCAAGCTTTAGAGCACTTTATAAATGCTAGCTGCCATCATCATCAATCATCAACAATCATCATCCTCTTTGTTGTTATCATAATTATTATTTCACTCAATTTAGGCTCTACTCTTAGCAGTTTGCTCCTTCCTCCACCCCATTTCAGCAGATGGAGTTTGTCCCTTTCCCCAGGAAACTAGATCTTTAATCTGGCTTGAGACAAATCTCTGAGTGTTAGTTATAGGTTTTAAAAAGCCCTATAACTTCTGTTATTCTTAAACATTTTAAGTTTTGTATTGTAAATAAAATTCTGAAAGACAAAGTTCCAGGTATGATTTATAGATTTATTAATTAAGCTTGCGAATAATCAATAAACTGAGGTCAGTGATTGCTCTCTTCGTGACCAAAAATACCAAGGGAGCAACTCAGGCTGGTTTATGGGGGTTTTAACAGAAAAAAAAAATAATACAGATTAATATGAATGATGAAATGGTGTAGCATTAAAATTAATTTTCCTTACTACATAGTTTCTAAAATTATAGTCTTATCATAGTAGGCTTCTGGGTGAGTGGGTGGTGGGTGGGTACAACTTAATGAGAATCTTTTTTCTTTGTAACATGAAAATAAGTCTCTTTCCATTCTGATTCAAGTTTATGATGAGTCATATCTCTATTCTCTCCCAGCATCCACTGGTGTACCTCCTACTCAGATATGTCTTAGAGTCTAAGGAAGCACTTCTATTCTCTCCTAGATTTCTCTTTAATCCCCAAATCCTCCCTTAGGTCATCTAAAATGGATTATTCAAATTATCTGGAGCTGCTTCCAGAAACCTAAAGCAGGAAGGGGGGAATTGCTCCTCTCAGCACAGGTTCTTAGAGGCCCAAAAGGAGGAAATTGTAGTTCCAGCTGCATAAATTTGAAAAGCACGTCTTCCGTGTCTAAATTCAAGTCATTGATAAAAGGACTAAACATTCCAGGGCCTGAGGAAGGTCCCTGGGGGACCTTACTAGAAAAAAATCCTCTAAGTAGACATCAAGCCATTAATATCTTTGGGTACTTTCATTCAACTATTTCTATATCTATTTAACTGCACTGTTTTCTATCTCACATTTCTCCATCTTGTCCATGAGGATGGCTTTCATCATGAGAGACTTAGTTGAAACCTAGGTATGTTATTGGCATCGAACTTCCCTGATCTACCGACTTAGTTACCCTGTCAAAAAAGGAAATTGGCCTAATCTGGCATGAACTGTTCCTGAGGAACCATGTTATCACTTGATGAACATGCTTCCCGTTCGAAATACTCATAAATAATGCCTTTAGTAAGATGATTTTGAATTCTTCCAGGAAGGAGGTCAAGCATTCTGGTCTATCTTTTGAAGACCCTATCCTCTTTCATTTTTTTTTTTTTTTTTTTGCTTTTAAACAGAGACAACAGAGTTGTCTTCCTCTAGCCCTGTGGTATTTTCCCCTCTAATTTTTCAGAGTTCACTGATAGTGGCTCAGTAATATGGCCATCCATTTTTTCAAATTATTAAAGTGTAATTTATCTGGGTCCAGGACTTTAAACTTGTCCAGGATTGTTAGAAGCTCCTTTTCCACTTACTGTCTTATCTTGTTTTTCAAATCTAGGCTAATTATTATTCTTTTTTGTTAGTCCAAACATCTTTCTCCTAAGTAGAGAAAACATACAGAAAATTAGAGTTCAGTAATCCTGCCTTCTATCATGCCCATTCAGTTCTGTTCCTTTATCATCATTCGACGTGCTCTTTCCCTCACTCACAATCAACTTAGCTAGAAAAACTGTGTCAGTTGACTTTAACATGCACTGGCTCATTCTAACTCCTAGATAATCTAGACAGTGTTTTTACAGGATAGTGACATACTTTTGTATCTATTTTTAGTTACCTGTCCTTGGTTTCATTTTCTGCTAGACATATCTTTTAAAAAATTCAAGTTGGTCAGTGAGCTTCCTACACAGTTTCTTTTGGTCAGGCACTATTCAGAATTTGAAGGACTTCAGTCCAACTTATGTCTCAACAAGAATCTTCTCTCCTTCTAAAACATCCCCCACAGATAAATCATTAAGCTTCCATTTAGAGACATCCAGTGAAGTGGACCTGAAACAATCCATTGTGGCTGGTTCTAATTATTAGGAATATAAAATTGTATTTTTAAAAATTTAAATTAAAAATTAAATAAAAAAAAACCAAACAACTTTGATCTTTCTCTGGGGAATCCCTATACATTGCCACTAGCTTTGTCATCTGAAGCCAAGTAGAATAAGTCTAATATCTTGAGTCATGGACTATTTAGGTTGTTTAGTGAAGCTTATGAAGCTCTTCTCAGAGTTACAGTTCTAAATGCATAAAATAAAATGGAGAGGGCTGCTAAAAACCCCAATTATATTGAAATAGAGTTACCAAAATATATTTTAAAAATTCAAGTATCTCAGTTTAAGAAACTCTATTCTAGCCCAGTTTATATCCCCAAAAGGATCCATTCTACTTCACACTTGGTAAATGGTCACCTAGCCTTTGATCAGTTAGAGGAAACCTACTACCTCCTAACAGGGTCCAATTCCACTTTTGGTTACTTCCAATTATTAGGAAGTTTCTTCATTATGGCTAGCCTATATTTGTCTCTGAAAATCTCATCCACTAGTCCTTGTTCTTCCCTCCTGGGTCCAAATGGAATGGTCAAATCCTTTTTCTACATGGAAGCCTTTCAAGTACTTGAAAACAGCTGATATGACTCTCCCTTGAGTCTTCATTTGCCTAGGCTAAACATCCCTTCAGTTTCTTCAGCTGATGTGGTTATGGCTTAGACTCAAGGCTCTTCATTGTTCTGGTTGTTGTCTAGATATTCTCTGGTATATATATATATATATATATATATATATATATATATATATATATATATATATATATATACACCATATATATATGTATATATATATATATACACCATATATATGTATATATAAGTATGTATATGTATGTATATGTATGTGTAGATATGTATGTATATATGTATGTATATGTGTATACATACATATGTATGTGTGTACTATTTATGTATGCATACATATGTGTGTATGTATTTTAAATGTGGTGCCCAGAACTAAACAAAATACTATAGATGTGAGCTGACCAGAGTAAAATAGACCAGATATATGACCTTCTTACTTCTTGGAATACATGCTACTCTTAACACAATCCACTATGGTATTTTTGGGCTATTATATTAAACTCAAAGAACTCTAAAACATCCCAATATTTTTTCTGACTAAAGTATTTAAATATGTTTTCCCCATCTTGAACTAGTCAAGCTGATTTTAAAGTAATAATTGCAAGCATTTACATAGTGACTTATGACTTGCAAAGTGCTATGCATATTATCTCATTTTATCCTCACAAAGATCCTAAAGGGTAAGTGCTATTATAATAGCCATGTTACATAATAATATTTCACCTTTGAGGAAACCAAGACAGATAGATAAAAGTTAAAGGATTTTCCTAGGGTCACACAATTAGTATTTGCCATCACATTTGAACTTGGATGTTCTGATATCAGTATCAGGTCTAGTTGATATATTTATATTTTATTAATTATATATATATATATATATATATACACACACACACATATTTAATTATATATGTATATATATTTATATCAGTTCTATCTATTCTGTTTATACCACCTAGCTACCTAAATATAAGCCTTACATTTATTCCTATTAAAAGTAATTTTTTAATACTCTACCCAGCCAGTGTTCTAGCCTTTCTAAACTTTTTTTGGATACTGATGATAGCATCCAAATGTGGTGGTATTACCAATCCTTTCTAGCTTTCTTTCAGCTACAGATTTGATAAGGTTACTACAAAGAGCTTTATTTAAGTCATTGACAAAGACAAGGCTCATGTCAGACCTTTAAGTGTTTGAATACAACTAACATAACCCTACTGAATGCTACACATTCACAATATCTTTGACTAATTTTCATAGAGCATTGTCTCATGCCTTTTTCTATCCTATGTCCTCCTCTGGACACACAACAGTTTGTCAATATCTTTCATAAATTGTGACCCAAACTAAGTATTCTTACACATATGGTCTAACTCCAAGATATCAAACACTGCTGGCTTCAATGCAACATTCTCAGGTGCAGCCAAATCAGATTAAAATATAATTAGGAAATATTTAATAAAACAAATACAAATACAAAAGAACATAGATATTGTTAATATGTGGTTTTCTAAGTTAAAATGTGGGTTAAAAGATATAGTTTAGTGGCACTTCTATTGGCATTTGACATCACTGGTCTAAATAGAATAGTTCTTTCCTACTGAACAGTATAACACTCAATACAACTAAGATCATATTATTAGTTTTTTGTTACCATATATAATTGTTGATTTGTATTAATCTTGCAATCTATTAATACATGCCCCCCCCCCCGAAATTTTCTTCCAGAATCATCTGCTTTGATTTCCCAATCTTGAGCTTCTGAAATTGATTTTTTGAACTAAACTATAGAGCTTTACATTGATTTATGTCAATTTTTATTTTATTACATATAGGCTGTCATTCTAGCCTACTAAGAGCTTTTTGGAACCCAGTTGTCATCCAATATATAAGTTACACCTTCTAGCTTTATGTCATCTATAAGTTTGATGTGAATACTCTCAGTGCCTTCATTTAAACGATTGATAAAATGTTAAATATCATAGGTAAAAGGGCAGATGTCTGGAGGTTTCCACTATAGCCTCCTAAATTCAGAGGATCACATAGATTTTGAGCTGGAAAAGACTTTGGAGGTCATTGAATTCAACAACTTCATTTTCCAGATAGCTAAAAAAACCCCTCTTTGTTATTCTTAAAATTCATCACTAAATTTATTTCACTTAACTGTGAGCCCTCTTTATATTATTATCATTATTATTATTTTTAAAATTTTTAGCATTCATTTTTATAGGAATTTGAGTTCCACATTTTTCCCCTCCTTTTCTCCCTTCCCCTCTTCTGAAAACTGCAGGCAGTTTGATTTAGTTTATACATATGCCATGATGTAAAACATATTTCCATATTCATTAGGTTGTGGAAGAAGAAACAAATCAAAAGTTTAAAAAAATTAGAAAGAATAAAATAAATTTTAAAAAATATGCTTCAATCTGCGTACAGAGTCTGTCAGTTCTTTATCTGGATATGGATAGCATTTTCCTTCATGTGTCCTTTGTATTTGTCTTAGATCATTGTGTTGCTGAGAAAAGCTGAGTCATTCATAGTTGATCAATCACATGCTTTTGTTGATACTGTGTATGATGTTTTCCTGATTCTGCTCATTTTACTTTGCATCAGTTGGTACAAGTCTTTCTGGGTTTTCCTTTCCTCTGTGTTGTGTCTCTCTGCTTCAAGTGTGTTTTTTTGTATGCAACATATTGCAGGATACAAGTGCTTCTGTTTTATGGGAGAGTTCATTCCATTCACATTTGCCATTATAATTACTACCTGTGTATTTCCCCCCATCTTATTCTTCCTCCTGTTTGTCCTGTCTCTCCTTTCATCCTTTTCCACCAATGTTTTGCTTTTCTCTACCACCTCCCCTGTTCTACCCTCCCTTCTGTCAGTCTCCATACCCATTTTATTTGATCTCCTCCCCTCCTACTTGCCTGTTGTGTAAGATAGATTTCTATATTCATCTAATTGTGTATACCATTCCCTCTTTGAGCCAATACTGATGAAAATAAGATTCAAGCAATGCCTATCGCTCCCTACTCCCCATTTTCCTCTCATTGTAGCAGGTTTTTCTTGCTTCATCATGTGATAAAATTTACCCCATTCTACCTCTCCCTTCCTTCTGCACCCAGTATACTCCTCTTTCTCATCTCTTAATTTTTTTTTTACATCATTTCCTCAAAATTTTTTTTTTAAGCAATTGGGGTTAAGTAACTTGCTCAAGGTTACACGGCTAGTCATTATTTATGTGTGGGTGCTCATTTTCTGAGGCCGGATTCGATCTCGGGTCATCCCAACTCCAAGGCCAGCGCTCTTACTCATTGCGTCACCTAGCCGCCCCTCCTCAAAATTTTTAAGAACGGCAAGTATCATCTTCCTATGCAGGCATGTAAACCATTTAGCTCCATTGAATCCCTTATGTTTTCTTTCCCCTTTTTCCTTTTTAGGTTTCTCTTGGGTCTTGATATTGGAAGTCAAAATTTTGATTTAGTTCTGGTCTTCTCCTTATGAAGGCTTTAAATCCTTCTATTTTGTTGAATGACCATTTTTTCCCCATTGACATATTATGCTTAATTTTGAGATTCTTGGTTTTAGTCTTAGCTCCTTTGCCCTCTGGTATATCATGTTCCATGAGCCCTTTAATGCTGCAGCTGCTAAGTCCTATGTGATCCTGATTGTGACTCCCTGATATTTGACCCATTTCTTTTTGACCACTTGCAATCATCTTTCCTTGAACTGATATTTCTGAAATTTGGATATAATATTCCTTGGGGTTTTTATTTTGGGATCTCTTTCCTAAAGTGACCAATGTTTTTTTTGAATGCCTTTTTTGCCTTCTGGTTCCAAGACATCAAAGCAGTTTTTCTTGATCATTTCTTGAAAGATGCTATCCAGGCCTTCCTTTTGATTATGGCTTTTGGGTAATTTGATGATTCTGGCATTGTTTTTCCTGGATCTGTTTACCAGATCAGTTGTTTTTCCCATGAGGTATTTTACACTTCCACTTTTTCATTCTTTTGGTTTTGTTTGATTTGTTCCTGATGTCTCATAGAGTCACTAGCTTCTACTTGTCCAATTCTAACTTTTAAGGAATTATTTTCAATAATTAGCTTTTGAACTTTGTTTTCCATTTGGCCAATTCTACTTTTTAAGCAGTTTTCCAAGTTGTTGTCTTTTTTTCCCCCATAACTCTTTTGTATCATTGTCATTTCTTTCCCTCCTTTTTATTCTACCTCTCCTATATGATTTTTAAGCTCCTTTTTGAATGCTTCCATGAGTTTTTTCTGGGCTTGAGACAACTTTCCATTTTTCTTTGGGGCTTTGCCCATAAGGTGTTCTGACATTGTTGTCCTCTTCTGACTTTGTGTTACCTGTTACCATAATAACTTTCTATCTGCTCATTCCCCACCCTTCCCCTTTGTTTGGCCTTTTTCCTTTCTTTTAAATTAGAACTCTGTTCCCAGGGTCAAAGGGACACTGTCTCCAAATTCTTGTGCTGGTGACAGCAGACCCTGGCTGTTTATCTGGTATGTATTGATGTTGCCCTGAAGCTCATAAAGACCCCTCTTATCTGGTGCTGTGCTGAGGGGGTGAGGTGGCAGTTGGCTGGTGCTGCTGTAGTTTGTAGGGGTCTTGCAGTTTAGTTGGTGCTTAACTGGGGTCCTAGTGGGGGTGTCTGGCATGTACTGAGGGTCAATGGCATTTTTCTGTGTTTCTCTGTGGCTACACTGAAGCTAGAGGATGCCTGCCCACCTGGAGCCATGCTGAAGCACTCTTAGGTCTGATCACTGCAGGATACTTGCCTGTGACTGTGCCAAAGCACAAGGTGGTTCTCAGAGCTGGATTCTGCTAGCTATGCTAAGGCACATGGGGGTCCTGGTGTTGGTATTTGCCTGCTCTACCACAGTTGAGGTCAGGTTCTCCCATTAGTTTGCTTAGATGGGGCTTGCTGCTAGCTTGTTGGGACACGTTTTGTCCTAGACTGTACTCCCCTTTTACTAGAGTGATATGGCATTTTCTTACTGATCCTCCAGGTCTCCTGGATTAAAAGACTACTTCACCCCATCTTTCTGCTGGCTCTACTGTTCCAGGATTTGTTCTGGGGATACATTTTTTAATATTTTTTGTTTTTTAAATTAAATTGTTTATTTTTAGTTTACATCATTTGTTTCCACAAAATTTTGAGTTACAAATTTTCTCCCCATCTTTCCCCTACCCACCACCCCAAAACAGCAATCCCACTGTATACCCTTTCCCCCAATCTGCTCTCACCTATATCCTCCACCATATCCCTTCTGGCTTTCCAGAAGGGCAAGATGGATCTTTATTCCCCAGTGCCTGTATATCTTATTTCCCAGTTGCATATAATACACACACACACACACACACACACACACACACACACACACACACACATATATATATATATATATTTTAAACATTTGATTTTAAAACTTTGGATTCCAGATTCTTTCCCTTCCTCCCTCATCACCCACCCCCACTGGGAAGATAAGCAATTCAATATAGGTTGTACATGTGTAGCTACACAGAACATTTCCATAGTGGATATATTATAAAAGATTGACTATATTTCCTTCCATCCTATCCTGACCCCAACTTGTTCTATTCTCTACTTTAACCTTATCCCTTTTCAAAAGTATGTACTTCCAACTTCCCTCACCCCACAACCTGCCCTCCCATCCATCATACCCCCTCTTATCTCTTTCCCCCCTACTCTCCTGTAGGGTGAGATACCTTATTTAGTGTATATGTCATTCCCTCCATAAGCCAAATTCAATGAGAGTAAGGTTGACCCATTCCCTTTTGCTTTCCTGTTCTTTCCCTCCATTGTAACAGTTTTCCCTTGCCTCTTCTATATGGAATAATTTACCCCCATTCTGTCTCTCCCCATCTCCTCTCATTATATTCCTCTCTCACTTCTCAATTTCACCTTTTAAGTATCATTCCTTCCTATTCGACTGGTCCTGTGTCCTCTGTCTATGTATACCTGTACACATAGATGCACACATTCACATATGTATTCATATACCCATATACCCTCCTATATAGACATATGTATATATGTATACATACATATATACATATATATACACAAACATACACACACATTTCTATTCCCTTAACTATTCTTATACTGAGAAAAGTTTCATAAGTTACAATTATTGTTTTTCCATATAGGAATGTAAATAATTCAGCTTTGATAAGTTCCTTATGATTTCTATTCCCTTTTTACCTTCTCATGCTTCTCTTTCTTCTTGTATCTGAATGTCAAATTTTCTATTCAACTCTGTTTTTTTCATCATTAATGCTTGAAAGTCCTCTATTCCATTGAATGACCATATTTTCCCCTGAAACATGATACTCAGTTTTGCTGGGTAGGTGATTCTTGGTTTTAATTCCAGCTCCTTTGACCTCCAAAATATCATATTCCAAGCCCTTCAATCCCTCAGTGTAGAAGCTGCCATATCCTGTGTTATCCTGATTGTGTTTCCACAATGTTCAAATTGTTTCTTCCTGGCTACTTGTAATATTTTCTCTTTGATCTGGGAACTCTGGAACCTGGCTATAATATTCCTGGGAGTTTTCTTTTTGGGATCTTTTTCAGGAGGTGATTGGTGGATTCTTTCAACCTCTATTTTGCCCTCTGGTTCTAAAACATCGGGGCAATTTTCCTTGAGAATTTCTTGAAGGATGATTTCTAGGTTCTTTTTTTGATAATGTCTTTCAGGTAGTCCAATATTTTTTAAAGTATCTCTCCTGGATCTATTTTCCAAGTCAGTGGTTTTTCCCATGAGATATTTCACATTGCCTTCTATTTTTTCATTTTTTTGGATCTGTTTAATAGTATCTTGATTTCTCATAAAGTCACTAGCTTCCATTTGCTCCAGTCTAATTCTGAAGGAATGATTCTCTTCAGTGAGCTTTTGAAATTCTTTTTCCACCTGGCAAATTCAGCTTTTTAAGGCATTCTTCTCCTCATTGCCTTTTTGAGCCTCTTTTGCCAGTTGAGTTAGTCTATTTTTTAAGGTGTTATTTTCTTCAGTCAGGTTGTTGACTCTCTTTTCATGATTTTCTTGCATCATTCTCATTTCTCTTACCAATTTTTCCTCTACTTCTCTTATTTGGTTTTCAAAATCCTTCTTAAGCTCCTCTATGGCCTGTAACCAATTCACATTTTTCTTGGAAGCTTTTGGTGCATGAATTCTGATTTCTCTGTCTTCCTCCTGTTCCATGCTTTTATCTTTTTTGTCCCCCCAAAAGGAATCTAGAGTCAGATTGCTGTGCTTGATTTGCTTCCTTTGCTTACTCATGTTGCCACTCAATTACTTGACTTTTGAGCTTCTTGCCACAGTAGACCTCTGCTTCCTGAGAGGAGAGCTTTGTCCCAAATCGCTGGGATTTTCATAGCTATTGGAGCTATTAATCGATTGCTCTCTCTGAAGCCTCCACTGGCTCTGCCACCTGGTCACCCACCCCAGGACCTCCACCCTAGACAGCAATCCAGATCCAAGCAGGTTAAAGCAAGAGCAATTACCCTTCCAAACGGTTGCTTGGTCCCTCTGCAATCTGCAGGCCAGGAGTTCTGAAGCAGCTATGGGTGGCGGCTGCTGTGCCTCGGCTGCTTCTCCCTCTGGGGGCAGAGGCCAGACCACATTCCCAGACCTCCTGTTCCCAAAGTCTACCAACCTCTCACTTTGTCTTTGGCATTTGTGGATTGATAATTCTGGAAACTGCCACAGCTGCTGGTGATCCATTCTCCTGAAGTCCCTCCAGACATGGCTGGTTGGGCTGCCCTGGGGCTAAAACCTTGGGCTCATGGGGGGTTGGGCTCTGCTCCTAGCATGCTGCAATGGACCCTTCCTGCCAGTCTGCTTGGCTATCTTCATTGGGAGGTTTGCTTCTCTCTGTCACTTTGTGGGTTCTATAGCTCTAAAGTTTGTTTAGAGTCATTTTTTATAGATATTTGAGGTGGTTCTAGGGGGAGTGCAGGGAGTCTTCCCATTTCTATGCCACCATATTGGCTCCTCCCCCCCTTTATATTTTTTTTTTTGTAAGCCGACCATACCACACTTTTGTATTTTTCCTCAGTAGTCTAACTTTGCTTCTACCTATTTTCTATGTGTCTTTTAAAAATTCTGACTAGGTTGATGATTTCTTTGAGAATATACATTGATTTCTCTATACAGCTCCTACTTTTCTTGCCCAGGAGCAGTGTTTATGTTTGTATTTCATGATTTCATCTCTGAGAGCCTATCCCTTTTATGATGACTTGCCTTATAGAATTGTAGACCATGAGATATGAGATCCCACTTATTCTTTCTCTGAATTCTTAGTCTTATCTCAATAAATCTATGACTCATGTTACACTATGTTCAGCTCTCCTGTCCTTGTTATGTACTCTAAGACAGAGTGATGACTTTTCCCCCCAAATTTTCCTTTCTTTCTGGTTCGTTAACCAAACCTTCCTTTTTGGTCAGGGTCCAGAATAATGATTCCTTTTGTTGTTGAATTTTCTACCTTTTGAAGGATTACATTATTGTTAAGACAAGTCAACAATTTATCAGCTGTTTTCCTTTTGGCAAACAGAGTGCTCCAAGGGATGTCTGGATAGTTGAAATTGACTGTGATGTGTCCATTCCAAGTTTGTTTCCAAACTTCTCTATTTTCTCCTTCATACTTGATCTTTTGTACATTCCTGCTATAATTTACTTTTGTTTCTCCTTCCATCAAACCTCATCTAAATGTTCTCTACCTTCTTTCCCTACTCGTTTTTTCCCTAGATTTCCTTACACGATGTGCCTTGTAAAACATCTATTACTAATCCATTGCCTTATTTGTTGCTTTTGAACATATTGTAAGTCTCATTCGGCCAAATCTCAGTGATGCCTACATATTCGGATTAATTTAATTGCATTACGATCACTAGCTGAGCCAGTCCAGACTCTGTACAATTTGTTTCTAAATGGCTGAATGTATGGGTTTTATTGCTGAATAATAGTTCCTCGGATATTATCTCCTGTGAATTTTTAGGACTGTCTCCTGACCTTCTCATATTGTCCTTGCTATCCTCTAAGTTATCTGCCTTGGCAGATATATTTAGGTATCTAAATTTTCACTTTATAACTTTGATCACTTTTGCAAAACTCCAGGTGATTATAACATTGCTAAACCTCATTAAGAATATGCCATCCTCAGTCAAAAAAGGCATCATTCCTATATGTGAAGAGGGTCATGATAAAATGATGAGGTATAGGATTAGGGGTGCTTGAGACCCCAAAATACCAACACGCTGGGTCCTGGCAAATGAATACAACTCAAGCCTCCTCTCAACCAAAGAAAAGCAGTTTATTAAAAGTTCACCATAATGGGTAGACTCTTAAGGAGCCTTGGTATCTGTAAAGGTTGTATTGTAAAATTCTATGGTGTTCTCACACACAGGGAGGCAAGATGGGGTCATATATACAGAAAGGTTGTGGGAAGAGTCCAGGGGTGGTCTAGAGGAGGAGTTTGGGGAGGGTCTTCAGGAGGAGTTAATGAGGTCAGACTCCAAAAAATGAGTGAAGTTGCTGGAGGCTACCAGGAGACAGACAATGGTGGGCTAGGCCAGTTCAAGGGTGTAACAGTTGATTTGGGTATAGATATTTTGGGAGGATCAAGGGTAGGGGCTAGCTGGCCAAAGAAAGGCTAAAGATTTGGGCAGAGCCACAATGAAAGGCCTATGGCCTCCTGCAAATGCCTCATCAAATGGGAAGATTCAATCAGAGTTCAAGTGGGTTCCCAGAGCCCCTCATCACTTTCTTATTTATTCATATGATGAGGTAAAGGCTCTGGGAGCCCCCTTGCATTTTAATGTTTGTAGGCAGTATATATAAGCAATTGGTAGCCAAAGGTGAACTGATATTTTGATTTGGAATGTTAAAGGGATAGTGAATAGAGCTATAAGGGAGTGGATTGGTACATCCTTTACAAGATTAATGGAAGTATTAATTTGATTATGTAAGGCTTTGGAGATTACCTACAATAGCAAAGAAAATAGCAAGACAATATACATGGAATAAGGTGAGGCCTGGCAGGGGCCTATCTAAAATAGTGAGGCCCCGGAGGTCTCATAAATCCTATCAGTAGGATTCTAGGGCAGGAGTTCCAGAGATGAAAGTTAAGTTTCTTGTGGATATGGCCAAAGAAAGAGTCTAGAAATTATCCTCATACAGCTTTTTAAAACTAGATTCTAATTTCTCCAATTTGCCTACCTTCAAATAGCATTAGTGGTAAAAATTGTACCTGTACCCTAATGAATCTTCAGTTTCTTGCCTAGAAGTGTCCTTACCAATGCTCTCAGTTTCTTTTGGTGGTATCATTGTTCCAATGAATATCAGCAGAAGTGAGTACTGATTGACAGATGTGTTGTTTCTTGGAAGGATCTGTGATTGCTTTTCTATTCTAAGAAGACAGCATTATCTCACTTTTGTTCATATCAGTCCAACAGATAATCACCTTAGGACAGCATAACAGGACTCATCCACTGCCACTGCTCATCTTTCTGTAGTATTAGCAGAGACCCCTGCTTCCTTATAATTGCTTTAAGGAGAGAAGAAATCCCAGCAAAGAATTATTGAACAAAACCGGAGAGGAAGCTGACACATTCATTCAAAAAGCATTTATTTAGCCCACTCTGTTCGGAATTAACTCTATTGTATGCTGAAGGAATAACAAAGACAGAAAACTATCAGTCCATGGACTTCAGGGGAGTTTAGAATATAGCTAAATGAGATAAGAAGGGGAAAAGAGCTTCAAAGAAGAAAAATGATCTGAAGAGTCAGAGGATAACTTTAACCAGCAGCAAGAAATTGAAGTTTGGAGGAATGTAAGACAGAGGGACCAGAGAGGGATCATGGAACATTCGGAGCTCAATAATAAGACGCTTCCTGTAGATGGTAAAGTGAAACCTCTTATGTGGAAAACATTTATGTTCCAGGGAATGATATTATGTGTCAACAGCTTTTATCAGAGGAGAGAACATTTGATAAAGGTCAAAAAAAAGAAGAGAGAAATAATGGTGGTTTCTAACTTTTTAATGAGGGGTACCAACGTAGCTATTGGTTGACCTGACATTAGCAAAAGATTCATGCTGCTTATCTGGGAAGAGATAGGGAATCCCTTGAGACTGTCCATCAAACTGGTGTTTCAACATCATTGACAATTTAAGGTAGAGGCTTAAGAGGAGAATAACAGGTTTGGAAAGTAGCTAGTTAGGAAAATAGTACCTTGAGGCTGGGATTTGGATTTTGGAATCAAGATAGAATGGACATTTGTTCAGGGATGGAGATGCCCTTCTGAAAGCTTGTAGAAATATGTTTGTTTGGAGTTTCACAAGTCTTGTCAAGAGGCTTCTTGACAAGGGAGACTAGAAGGGAGACTAGAAGAAGAAAAAAAATATTAATAAATGCTTCAAAATAATTCTTTTTTTTAAACAAATGCTTTATTAACCTCTGTTTTACATCATTCATTTCCACCAGATTTTGAGTTACAATCATTTTCCCCCCACTATTCCCCTACCCACCCTCCCAGAATAGCAGTCCCACAAGATATCGCTTCCTCCAATCTGCTCTCTCCCATACCTTCTCCCATACCCACTTCGACTTTTCCATTGGAGGAAGATGAATCTTTGTGTCCCAATGCCTGCACATCTTATCTCCCTATTACAAGCAAAAGAGTATTAATAATAGTATTTATATATATATATTTGAAACATTTAATGTTAATACCTTGAATTTCAGATCCATTTCCTTCCTCCCTTGTCATCCATTCCCTCTTGGGAGATAAGTAATTCAGTATATGTTGTACATGTCTAGCTATGCAAAACATTATCATAGTAGATATATTGTACAAGGCTTCTTATAATTCCCTCCCACTCATCCCACCCCCCACCTGGTCCATTCCCTACATGATCCTGTCCCTCTTCTATAGTGGGTACTTCCAACCTCCCCTCCCCCAAGGGTGCCCTCCCATCCATCATCCCTCCTCTCATCCCCCTTCCCCCTATCCTGCTGCAGGTTGAGATATCCCATTTAGTATGTATGTCATTTTCTCCCTGAACCAAATTCAATGTGAATGTGGTTTTGTCTTTTTAGCCTTCCTTATTCTCCCCCTCCTTTGCAACCACTTCCCCTTGCTTCTTCTACATGGGATAGTTTACCCTACCCTGTCTCTCCCCATCTCCTCTTGCCACTTTCCTCTCTCACCTCATAATTTCATCCCTTGAGTATTCTCCTTCCCAACAAATTCAACCTATGCCCTCTATCCATATATAACTGTAACCATATACACACACATTCACATATGTATTCATATGACCACACACCCTTCTTCCATTATTTTCATAGTGAGAAAGATATCATCAGTCACAATTATTGCTTTTCCATATAGGAATGTAAGTAGTTCAACTTTGATAAGTTCTTTTTGATTTCTTTTCCCTGATTACCTTCTCAGGCATCTCTTGCTTCTTGTGTCTGGATGTCAAATTTTCTATTCAATTCTGGTTTTTCCTCAAGAATGCTTGAAAGTCCTCTATTCCACTGAATGACCATATTTTCCCCTGAAACAAAATACTCAGTTTTGCTGGGTAGGTGACCCTTGGGTTCATTCCAGTTCTTTTGCCCTCTGGAATATCATATTCCATGCCCTTGATCCCTCAGTGTAGAAGCTGCCAGGTCCTGGGCTATTCTGATTGTGTTTCCACAATATTGAAATTGTTTCTTCCTGGCTGCTTGTAGTATTTTCTCCTGATCTGGGGATTCTGGAACCTGGCTATAATATTCCTGGGAGTTTTCTTTTTGGGATCTTTTTCAGGAGGTGATCGGTGGATTCTTTCAACCTCTATTTTGCCCTCTGGATCTAAAACATCAGGGCAATTTTCCTTGAGAATTTCTTGAAGGTGATTTCTAGGTTCTTTCTTTGATCATGGCTTTCAGGTAGTCCAATAATTTTTAAATTGTCTCTCCTGGATCTATTTTCCAGGTCAGTGGTTTTTCCCATGAGATATTTCACATTGCCTTCTAATCTTTCATTTGTTTGGATCTGCTTAACAGCATCTTGATTTCTCGTAAAGTCATTAGCTTCCATTTGCTCCAGTCTAACTCTGAAGGAATGAATATCCTCAGTGAGCTTTTGAGATTCTTTTTCCATCTGTCAAATTCGACTTTTTAAGGCATTCTTCTCCTCATTGCCCTTTTGGGCCTCCTTTGCCATTTGAGTTAGTCTATTTTTTTAGGTGTTGTTTTCCTCAGTCAGGCTGTTGACCCTCATTTCATACTTTTCCTGCATCCTTCTCATTTCTCTTTCCAATTTTTCCTCCACTTCTCTTATTTGATTTTTAAAGTCCTTCTTAAGGTCCTCTATGGCCTGCAACCGGCTCATGTTTTCCCTTGGGGCTTTTGGAGCAGGACTTCTGACCTCACAGTCCTTTTCCTGCTCTATGCCCCCAAAATAGGAGTCTAGGGTTGCATTTTTCTATTTCCTTTGCCTTGGCATGTTGCCACTTAATTACTTGACTTTTGGGCTTGTTGCCACACTATGGCTTTAAGGCCAGATAGAGGAATTTTCGTCCCGAACGTGTGGGGGGCAACTTCTGTTTCTGGCAAGCTGTAAACCCACCCACAACTTCCACCCTAGATCACAATCCAGATCCAAGGAGATTAAAGCAAGAGTGATTACCCCCCAAGACTGATCTCTGGATCTCCCTACAGTTCACAGGCCAGGAGCTGGAGCTGCCTCCGAAAACTACAAAATGGCGTGTCTCCTCAGCAGCTTCTAGCCCCCAGGGGAGGGAGCTGACACATTCCCCAAATACCAGTCCCAAAATCCATAGGACACTAACCTCTTACTTTGTCCTAGGCATGTCTGTGTTGATAATTCTGGAGTCCCTACAGCTGCTGGTGTTCTGGGGTTCCTCCGGCCAGCTGCTGGCCCAGCTGCCCTGGGGCTAAAACCTCGGCTCACACGGACCTGGGCTCCGCTTGGCTCCTGCTCTCTGCGTGCTGCCAGCTCCCAGACCACTGTGCTGGTCCTTCCTGCAGGGCTGCTGGGCTGTCCTCAGTGGGAGGTTAGCTTCTCTGTGTCGTTCTGTGGGTGCTGGGGCTCCAGAAGTTGTTCAGAGTCCCCTTTTACATAGTTTGGGGGGAATCTGGGGGCAGAGTGGCTTGGATGAGCTGTTTCTATTCCGCCATCTTGGCTCCGCCTATTCTCCCAATATCTTAATCCCGAGGACGAATCACAGTCATCTCTCCGACGGGTAGGATCAGTGGAGCCAGGTAGGAGAATTGGGCCCTCAGTGGAAAGAGCGGCTTCTCTGGCTGCATTTGGACCCCAGCCTCACTTCAAAATAATTCTATGTCAGATGCCATAGAAAATAGAAGGTACAAAAGAGGAAGATAAGTGACAGAGAGAGGCCTAATTAATTCACAGGATATAATATTCCAGGAAGGATATGAAAATAAAACCCACTCCTTAGTTGTCTATACACAAGCATACAAAGTAGGAAGAATAACTAAAGTGAACAAGTAATTTTAATTCCAGGAGGCAAATTCAACCACTGATACTTGGAGATATGTGACTCATGACTGGAATATTGCTAAGTATATAACATAGCCAAAAGCAATATAAAAGATAAATGGGGGCAGAATTGCATGATATAAAGAGGATATGCTCATATTGAGGCATACAGAAATTGAAAGGGGAAAACATGGTGGAGCATATTTGGTGAATGACTAATGAAAGGAGAAACAGAATTGATGTTGTAGGAGATATCCAATAGACCACCAAGCCAGAAATAGGAAGAAAAAAGATGACCTTGTGAATCAAACCTGGCACAGACATTTCAACTGGCCAGATACTCCCTGGAATGCTTTTTCTGCCAAAAACCAGAATAACTGGCTAAGTCTTGACTTGCCTTAATGGTAATTTCATTCTTCAAAATGTCAGGGAAGCAACACATAGGTCTTTTATTCTGGACTTGATTCTGACCAATAAGGATGGGCTGGTTTTTTAAATACTTATGATGGGAGCTTTGAGGGAAAGTGATCACAGCATCCTGGAATTCAGGATAAAGGAGAGAAAATATGGGCATAGTCTCTTAGGAATTTTAGATTTTAGAAAAGTAGATTTCAGACAGGTCAAGGAAAGGATAGCTCAGATCCTGTGGCTTATGAATGCATAGGACAAGTCAACATAGGAACAAAAAAGAGAAAAAGATTAGAATGGATACTTTAAAGATGGTGTCCTGGGTCAGTAAGGGGTAAGTCATCCCTCTGTATGAACTGTTACTGCAGTGGGTTGATCACTTATTACTGACCCCAAATCCCATCTTCCAAGAGACTGTTTTGAATTTCTTCTTCTTCACAGTGGTTGGTCCAAAACAAAGATTCAGTTTATAAGTGGGATCCAGATCTATACCCTCACTATTAGAGGCCCTCAGGAGATGTGGAAACATTGTGCCAAAGCAAAGATTCTCAAGCTGAATTTAAAATTCCTTCTTTCAGGGATAGCCAAGTGACACAGACCACCTAGATACAGCACTGGCTCTGGAGTCTGGAATACCCGAGTTCAAATCTGCCCTCAAAAACTTGACACTTAGTTGTGTGGCCCTGGACAAGTCACTTAATCCCTATTGCTTTGAGAAATAATAATAAATGAGTAATATTCTTTCTTTCAGTCAAAAAGCATCTCAGAAAACCATCCACAGATTATGCCTTCTCCAACAGGGAACTGTACGAGATGCCTTGCAGGATGCTTAGATAGCTATATCTGTATTGCTCTTCTTTTATGTCTCAAGTAGGGAATCTGTAGTTTCTAGCTTCCTATTCAACAGAGCAGTTGGAGACATTGTGGGGGAATATTTTGCAGAAGTACCCAGTTGCAAGTACTTTCTCCATCTTCCAATTGTCTGGTATTTTATTTTCATTTGCAGATTATATGTAGAAGAATATGAATTCTTTGGGAGAAGTAACAGTATTACTTCTCTATTTGTAATCTTACTGGTTAGTGTAATGCTTTATACCTAGTAAGAGCTTAACATACTTTTTGTTTTTGTTCGTTTGTTCATTCATTCCTTCTACAATTCCTTGATTTTAGCAGGTATTTAATAAATTCTTGTTGAGTTGGCTTATTAAATTGATGGGAAGCCCTCAAAACTGGAATTTTGAAGATATCAACACAAAATACTCCAATGAGTAAGAAGACACATGGTCTAAAGAAACTGATGTAGCCACATTGGCAACTCATTAACCAACTTAGATTTTTAAAAGATGGGTTTATCAGATGGAAACAAGAATGTATAACATAGGAAGGAGACAAAAGAATTATACAGATTATAAAAACACTGCCAGATGAAGTAAAATTCAGATGAACTGAGGCTGGTGATAAATGCTAAGAAAAACAAAATTGGCTTCCAAAAAAAAAAATACCAAACAAACAAACAAATGAAAAAACCCAAAACAAGCTTTGAAAGGGAAGAGAAAAATTACAGAAGGGATACCACAGCACATCAGACTTTAGTAGGCAGTCACAAAGGAGACAAAACACAACTACATTTTGTTTTTGTTTTCTCTGTAAAGGAAAGTTGTCTTCAGACTGAGCATTTTTGCTACAGGGAGTTTAAACCGAAGGTAAATGAGTATATAATAAAGAAGCATCTGGTTACTTCAGTGAGTTCAATTCAAGTCCTGGATGAACTATGTTCAAGGATATTGAAAGAATAGGCAGATGTGATTCCTGAGCCACTATCAGTAATCTTGGAAAAACTGTAGGGGGGAACAGTAGAGTTTCCACAGGACTGAAGAAAAGCAGATATTGCTCTGATTGTAAAGGAAGAAATAGGGATGAATTAATAAACCATAAACCAGCAAACTCAACTTTGATTCCTGGAGGAAATTTTAGAATGTGATGTTAAAAGAGTGGTTTGTGAGCATTTAGAAAAGAAAGTGGTGATCAGTAAAAGTCAGTATCAGGAACAAAGCATTTCAGTCTGACCTCATTTAATTTTTTTAAAATAGTGCTACTAAGCTTTTGACTGTCTTATGCTATCCTTGGGGACAAGATGGAGATATGTGGACTAGATGGTAGTACAGTTAGAATGATTCAGAATTTACTAAATGATCTTATACAAATGGTAGTCATTAGTGGATTGATGTCAACTTAGAGGGAGGTCTCTGGGGAAAGTTCCAGGAATCTGTCCTTGGCCTTGAAATGTTCAACATTTTTATCAATGACTTGGATAAAAGCACAATGATCACATTTGTCAAATTTTCAGATGACAGAAAGCTGGGAAGGAAAATGACAATGTTGGATGTCAAAGTTAAGAGCCCAAAGGATCTTGAAAATGAGTCAAATCTAATAAGGTGAAGATTAATTAAATGCCATGCCCTACACTCAGGGTCAAAGAAAACTTTACAAGTCAAAGAGGTTGGGCATACAGCAAGACAATAGCTTCTAGGAAAATGACCTTGCTCTTTTAGTGGAATGCAAACTCAGTATGATCCAACAGTATGATGCAGTGGCCCTCAAAACATATATGATCTTAGTTGCATTCAGAAAAATATAATACTCAGGACAAGGAAAATGAGACCCTTAAAAAAAACAACCCTTTATTCTGCCCTAGTAAGAGCCCAACTAGAGTATTGTGTTTAATTCTGGGTGTCACATTTAAGGGAAGACATTGATATCTGGAACATAGTAAAAGAAGGGTTACTGGGTTGTTGAAGGAATTTGAGACCATGCCAAACTTGGATTGATGTGTGGACTTGAGATTAGTATGGAGAAGAGAAAATTTAGCGTAGACAGACTGCCTATGGAGGAGTGATTTAACTTGGTCCCAAAGGACAGAACTAGGAACAATGTATGCAAGTTACAGAAAGGCATATTTAAATGTAAAGAAAAAAGCAAACTTCCTAATACTTAGAACTGTTCAAAAGTGTAATGAGTTATCTTAGGAAGCAGTAAGTTCTTTACTGGTTTCTGCAAGTGAAGGCTGGATGGTCACTTGTTAGGGCGAATTCCAGTTTAGAAATAGATCGGACTAGATAGATTCTGGTTTCCCTTCCAGCTCTGAGATTCCTTAATATATGTACATATTTACCCAAATACTCACATGGATCTGTGATTCTCTCTCTCCCCCCTCTTCCTGCCCCCATCTTGTATGACTCTCATCCATGTTGTCTCAAAGTTCTTCATCAGGGGTCCACCCAATAAGCTTGAAGCCTTCCTTCCTTTCTCCTAACATTGAGACAGTACCAGTGCACCCTCTCTATCCCTTCGTTATCCCTTGCTTTTGGTATATGAGGGGACCATTTTCTCTTTCTGTCATATACATTTTTGATGACCTCCTTTACTCCTATCCTTTGGATTTCCTCACTGGTTGTAGGGTGTAGCTTTCTCTCACCCATGCATTTCCATTACCCTCTGTGTGAGGCTCATCTTTAGAGAAGTATGGGAGAAGCAGCTGGATTCTATCAAAAGTATAATAGAAGCGATCCATGCTGGAAGGGATACAGTTGTGAAAGTGTTAAGGGATTGATTTACAAGTTATCTAAAGGCACATAAAAAAATTTCAGACCTTATTAACTTTTTAAAAAGGCAGCTAAGAAAACATAAAAAATTACCAACTTAAATATCTATGCTCCTATTTACACACAATCTTATTGAGGGTCATCTATACACAAACTGAGGGAATCCTTGATGAGGGTGTTAGTAGGGAAAAAGCAGGTTTGTGCAAATGATATTCAACAATGGACCACGTCTTTACCATCTCATATTAACTAAAAGATATCAGAAGACAAGATATACATTGTGCTGATCGTTTATTACTCCCAAAAGCATCGCATTAAGTGGAACAGAATTCCACCATAAGTTTTCTTTAAATGAAATCATCCATTATTTCTTAGATGTAACAACAGAAGTTACCCTGCTTGTTGACTCTGATAATAAACATCAGAAAAGACAAAGAAGGGAGAGAGGCTAATAAGCATTTATTAAGTACTCACAATGTGCCAGAAATTGTGCTAAGCACCAGGAATACAAATACAAGCAAAAAAGACCATTCTGCCTTCAAAGAACTTCGATTCTAATTGGGAAAGACAGCACATAAAAAGAAGCTGAAAAACTTGAGTGTAGAGAGGGTCCTTAAATAATATTATAGTTAGATACTTTAGTCTGAAGTAATGTGTTCTTGTTTCCCAACTTGGTGGTCAAGAGCAAATTATGAACCATCCCAGAATACATCAACAACCCCATGTCCCAATGCATACCTCTCTACCAGGCTCTCTGCATTTGCACTGGCTATGTCCCCTGCCTAGAATATTCTCCCTCCTCATCTCTACCTCCTGGCTTCTCTCAAGTTCCAACTAAAGCCCTACCTTCTAGAGCAAAGGGCCAGAGGCCACATGTGGCCTTCTAGGTCTTTGGGTATGGTCTTTTGACTGAGTCCAAGTTTTACAGAACAAATCCTTTTATTTCAGTCAAGGGGTCTCACCTGAGGGTCTAGAGGGCCACAGGTGGCCTTGAGGCCGAAGTTTCCTCATCCTTGTTGTAGAGGAAGCCTTTCCCAAGCTCCTGGCAATGCCTTCCTGCTACTGGTTAATTTTCCATTTATCCTGTTTATATCTTGTTTAACAGTTGTTTGCCTGTCTCCCCCATTAGGCTGTGAGCTCCTTGAGAGCAGGGACTGTCTTTCACCTTTCTTTGTAACCCCAGGGCTCAGCATACTGCCTGGAGCATGCTCGTTGATTTGACTGAAGCTCTTTGGAAACCACAAAGTCGTATTTAAACGTCAGTTCTGTACCTTTTCCTATGTAAGAAAGCTGAGGCCAAGAGTGACAGAGTGACTTGTCTGTGCTTACACAGAGGCTTCTCTCTCTGAAGTCAGCACTCTTCCCACTTAGCCATAATGTCCCTGAGTCTTGAGGCAACTAGGAGGTGCGGTGGATAGAGTTCTAGGTTGGAGGCAGGAAGACCTGAGTTTAAATCCAGCCTTAGACACTTACTAGTTGTGTGTCTATCCCACTTTCCTTAACTATAAAATGGATAGCACCTACCTCCCAGGGCTGTCATGAGGACCAAATGAAGGTGTTAGTAAAGTGTTTAGCATGGCCTATAGCACATAATAGGTGCTTAATAAATGTCTACTTCTTTCCTTCCTTTCCACAGTTCTTTATTATTGACCTGCTAAATGACCAAGTTGTTCTTGTGAAGAAGACTTCCAGCCTTCTAATCCTGAGAACAGATCTCATTTGTCTTGAAAAATTGGAAAGGGCTGTCCACACTGTCACCAAGACAGAGGATGACCATCCCACCCTCTGCTTGGCTTGGACTCTCAGGGTGATTGCAAAATCTCTATGGAGCTCTGTCATAGAAGCTTTGGTGGTTTAAGGGAAAGAACCCTGGGGTGGGAGAACTCAGTTCTTAGCATGATTCTATCACTAATTAGCTATATGATGTTAGGCAAGTCACTTAACCTTTCTTGACCTCAGTTTCCTCAGCTGTCTAATGAAAATTTAAATGCCTGCCCAGTCAACCTCATTGGGGAGTATTGAGAGGATAAAATTTAGATAAATACACAAAGTACTATGGAAAGTGTGAGCTATTATTATTATCTTAATAAATCACCCAAATCTCTAAAACACACAGTTAATCTTTGGGTAAATGGTCCACTGGAAGGTCTTGGACCAATGTGCTAAGATATTAAGCAAGAATATAAATTCAACCTAGGGTAGGAGCTTGACATTTAAAGGGAGACTTTTTAGAAGGTTAAATCCTCTTAGGCATTCACACAGTCTTCTGAAATTATTCTTTAATGTCAATATAAAAAAAATGTGCTTCCCCTCCACCCTTGAAAACACTTTGGGGATTTCAAAGTTGAAGAGAAAATGCTTGACCTGAACATGACATTGAAAAAGAATATAATTATATCAGTATGATATCATAGGAGGCAGCTAGGAGGTTCAGTGGATAGAGTGTTGGGCCTGGAGTCAGGAAGTCCTGAATTCAAATCTAGCCGCAGACAAATACTAACTATATGACCTTGGGCAAGTCACTTAATCTCTGATTTTCCTTAAACCACTGGAGAAGTAAATGGCATGTGACTCAGGTATCTTTGCCAAGAAAACCCTGCAGAGAGTATGGTCCTTGGTCTCACGAAAAGTTGAACATGACTGAACAACAATGGTGGTATCACGTGGTATTAGTGTGTCAGATAACTGATCTTCATTCCCCTGACCACACCTGACACCTTTTGATTGTCTTTTCACTGAATGGTTCAGCAGAAAGAGCTACAGATCTTGAATCAGAGGAAGGTCACAGGTTCAAATCTGATCCCTGACTCTCCTGTGCAACCTTGGGTTAAATCACTTAAACTCCTTGGGCCTCAGTTTCTTCACCTGTAAAATGAGGCGGTTGAATGAGAGCTCAGGAGGATCCTTTCAGCTCTAAATGAACATGGAAATGATTCTCAAAGACCAATGGGTGGGTATACTGTGCCCATTCTGTCTGGTTTGGCAGTCATTTGGTCCAACTGAGCATAAAGGAGGTTGTGTGATTGAGGGAAGTCATGGGATCTGGGAAAATCATCTCAGTGGTCAGGAGTTTAAATCTGTACCACCTACATGGCAGCTGCCAGGGATGGAGGCATACCCGCCTCATGCTCAGATTTTCCTGGGCCTTAAAATGGGGGAACTGAGCCTAGAAGGAAATAGAACTAAGTTACCTAAGAGATACGTTGGGAGAAAAACAGTAAACAAATTGTGAGTAAGCACTTTGGAGAACTACCATCTACTGCATTTATGCATTTCTTTCTGGACATAAGGAACCTTTTAAAGGGCTATAAGGACTAGGAAACCAGAGAATATTGTCTCACGATGATTTTTGAGGACAGGAAAGTCATCAGTCCATGCCATCTAGGCTTATCAGTCTACCCCAACATATTGTCAAGGAGGTCTATTTGCATCCACTGGGTTTTACAAATACATATACAGATTTTAAAATGCTCTATAAAAGTCAGCTATTATTAGTATCCCTACCTAAAAGCCTTACTCTAATACATCATAGCATAAAGGTGACTCTATGCCCTGCAATGCTCCCAAAATACAAGCTCTGACAGGTTCTACCAAACCAGGGAGGCTTTAGTTATAGTCCTGATGATATAGGCCAGGTACTGTCTTACACTGGGAAAAGTGCTGACTCTGGAATTCAGAAGTTATGAGTTCAGATCCTGCCTCTGCCACTCAGTATTTATGAGCTCCTCGGGCAAGTCTCTTAATCTCACTTAGCCTCAATTTCTTTGTCTGTAAAATTAGGGGGTTGGCTTAGATGACCTCTGAGATCCCTTCCAGGTCTAAGTCTATCATCATATGTCTATAGCCCAAGGACCTCTGTGATATAGTGGAAATAGTACCGGATCTCTAGTCAAAAGTCCTGGGTTTAAATTCTGCCCCTGACTTTGGGAAACTCACTTAACCTCTTGTGAACCTTGAGTATAATTTTCCTCATTTATAAGATTGAGGGAATTAAATCAGTTGACTTCTAAGACCCCTTCTAGCTCTAAATCTCTAGGGCTATGATGGTCTCAGTTTAGATAAGTTTGAAGAGGTTCTACCAGGTTGTCTGTGAGGGTGATGGATTTTTTGGCCACAGCACTTCCTGAAGACCATGTACCCGATCATTATAGCTTTACAATAGGCATTGGAAAAGTGAGCACATATGCTGAAGAAATCACAGATACTTGAAGAACTAAAAAGATAGTGTGACTTTGTGGAGAGAGTACTAGACTTGGAGGCAAGAAGACCTCAGTTCAGATCTGACTTCTGACATTTATTAGTTGTATTATCCTGGGCAAATCACCTCATCTCTCCTTTGTTTAATGAGGGGGTTGGGCTACGTGGCCTCTAATGTCTCTTTCAGTTCTGTCTTTGTGAATCATGATTATCATTATTATTGCTTAAGCCATGGCCATAGATAGGCCTCGCTCTCCCTCTTCCTTGGCAAGACATCCTCTCTGCACCATTGATCCCAGTGGTATCTGAGCAAAAGATGCTATATCTTTGTGCCATTCTACTATAGGTTCATGCTAAGCATTCCTGAGTGTGAAAGAAGGCCATACAGAGTGGCTTCTGAGAGAGCCTTTTGGGTCTCCCAGGGAAGCAGAGAAGAAAGAGGAAACTTCTGTTTTGAGAGAAGGCACAATTTATTTAGTCACATTATTTTACAACATAATCTTCATATGACAGTTGTCAGCGTAACACTAATACAGTTAAAAAAAGGACAAAGATTACCTGCAAAATTATATATATTTTAATATCCAAAAAATACATTGCATATATAGTACAGGAAAAGCCTCATATCCACGAGGGAAAGTTTGATTGCTTCTTTTCATAGTTGTGATTATTGCAATACTGTTATTTATTAATGTCACTGAAGCACTAATGATCTAAACAGATTAGTTTTACTTCCTTGTCTTCTTCTGTTAAATAATGGCACCAGTGCATCGCTTTGAAGAGACACCCAAATGTCCTATTTCCTTCCAGTCGTAGTTAGGATACATCGCCCTCCTTTTTTTTTCTTTTTAACCTAGCTAAAAAGTACAAAGCAACAGCCCAAATGTACAGATTGACAAAAGATGTACAAATTACATTAAAAAAAAAAACACGACAACCAATTTGATAGTAAAAACTGCATTTGTGACCGAGGTCAACTCGTTTCCTTCTTATTTTTAATTTTTATTAACTTTTTTTTAATACTGTGAGATATAGGAAAATAACTCTGCATAATTTATACAGTAAGTTGCCTTCTGATTTGTTGACCCTGGAATGATGCTCTGACAAACGCACAGCGCTTGCGAATCTGTTTATGTTTCGAAATCCCTACAACTCTTCCAAGTTCTGGGACCTACTGTCATCCATTAAAAAAAAAACAAACAATTAATTAGTCATTTACCTTTATAAGTTTCAGGAATGTCTGTGCTTGCATTAAAATTCTCCTGATTCATATCTCGGCTACTCCCAGAGAAAATGCTTTGCCTAATGTGCATTGCACAGTGAGACGGGATTTTGCAATGCCCTTGGCTTCTTCAACACGACACACTCACTCACACACACACATACGTGCTTAAAAAAAAAAAAAGATTCCAGTTGGGTGAAAACTTCACTAGCTTTTCCGCCAGTGTTCCAGTTGCCATCCACTTGTCAAATTAGCAATGGTGTCAGGTTCACTTCATCAGATTCTTCTAGCATAGGCTTGGATGCTTCCCATTCCCCCTTCCCCTAAAGTCCCAAACCAGTGCATGACTGGTCTAGTGAGCAGTGAGTCCATGATCCCTGTTCATAATGATCTTCATGAGGTCCTTGATGGGACCTGTGTCTTTGATAAACAGCTTTGGGTCATAAAATAAAAAAGGGATTTTAATTGTTTCTTTCATAAAATATATGTTAGAACCGTTCCAGTAATCTGATTGTTCAATTCCTTAAAGATGATGGGAGACTGAGAATCCAAACTGGAATACTGGCCAATAGAAATATCCATCTCTCTATTTAAGGTAGAGGAAGCAAAAGTTACCAACATTTGTTTTTTAAAGAACAGCTAAAAAGGTTCAATCCAACAAGAAAGAACATCCAGTTTGGTTTTTTTGTCTTCAAGGCCACAGAAAGCCTTCAAAGTCCAAAGTATTCCAGGAAGTATGAGGAATGCATGTGTGTGCAGCTAAACGGCCATTGAGGATACAGCTCCTAGTAGTAACTACCTAAGTGTGAGGGGACATGGGTGTTGGGATGGCGGGGGACATTGGGGTTGGGGTAAATGCCACCAGTTGGGGAGGTCCAGTATTGTGATGCTGCTCCAAAGAAGCTGGAGGAAGAGACAGGCATGGAGGATGGGTGAGGAGGGACAAAGTTCACCTTCTGTTGATGAGCATGGTAGGAAGGCATATAGGAGATATCAGAAGGGTACTTGTACATAGGTGATTCGGTTGGGTGGGGCTGGAGAGCTTGGGCAATGCCATGGAAGTCAAATTTGTAGGCATACCTTTTGCCATGCACTTTGGTCATAATGTTTTTATCATAGTAGTATCGGAGGGCCCGGCTCAGCTTGTCATAATTCATGTTGGGTTTGCTCTTCCGCTCCCCCCAGCGCCTGGCCACCTCATCGGGGTCCGTCATTTTGAATTCCCCATTGGTCCCCTCCCAAGTAATGCAACTGGCGTTGGAGCTATCCGAGAGCAGTTCAAGGAGGAATTGCCACAGCTGGATTTGCCCGCTCCCTAAAGGAAGTAAAAAAAACAGAAGAGGAAATGACATCTTTCCCTATAAAAGTCAACCTTACGAAGCATTACTTATTCTTTGCGTATTTTCTGCTTCCTCTAATAACTTCTTAGTTTTTTTTTTATCTGTGATTGCTATGGTTTTCTGTCCAGCAAAGAATTCAAAACAATTCTACAAGCATCAATTAAGACACTACTAGGTACCAGGCACTACACTAATTGCTGCAGTTACAAAGACAAAAATGAAACAATCTTTGCTCTTTAAAAGCTTACATTCTACAGGGGAAGATGCAACAAGTTTATGAATAAGTAAATGCAAATTTAAAAAAAAATATGAAGTAATTTGGGCAAGAAGAATCTTAAACTATCTCCTTAAAATATTTTTCTGTACCACATGCCTCAAGCCTTCTGGACATCTTAAAGCATAAAAAAATCAAAATTTAAAACTCAGTCATACCATACAATGGCCAGTAAATCAGAAACAGAAAAAATGAATATGAATAATAGCACCACATTATTTCCAAGCACCCAACTCCTACTGATTTCAGTTAATCAGATGTCCCTGTTTTATTGGGACCGTCTTTATTTTTTATTATCTTACCCCCAAGCATCCTGGGTCAGCAAAACAAACTAAATTCTGGACAAAGCCAAGTATTGTAGATGATTTTGTGAATGATCAGATCACCAGAATGATTTAAGTATGATAATCTATGAAAAGAGTTGTCATACTTTAAGGCATAGGAGCTTTCTCCTAGAATTAAGACAATGCCCAAAGTACAGACATCTATCTTTCCAGTGCTTATCCACCCCTGGTGTTCTTTGGTACCCTTCTCTGTAACAACTGCTTGGTTCAGACTGGGTACTGTTAAACTTGAATTGACTGGTCAAAAATATCATTTTACATTGCTCCAAAGAAAATTAAACACACTCTCATGGATAAGGCAAAGATTTTTCCTCCTCCAGGACTATCTCCTTTTAAAAATTTCAACTAGATTGATTTTCTTTACACCAAAGCTTTCTACTATAAAAATTGTTTTCCCCTATTGAAAGTTCCTCTTCTTATTCTAGATGGATTGACTTTGTTCATGCAAAAGTTTTTTTTTTTTAATTATAAAAACTACTGCAGGTGTATAACTCTTGTCAGGGTGTCAGAGCAACTAGTTCCAGGGGAAAATATGGATTCACCTACAGCAGAAAGAACAGAGTAGAGCCCTTTCCATATACCCTTTTCAACATTTCTTGAAACCTATAATCACCTTAACTCACTGTCTACCTATTCTCCCCATACCTAGAAATGAATGCTTACATGCCATCTTCCCACATGGGGAGATAGCTAAGGAATGGAGGAGGCAGGAGGCAAAGTTTATAAGTTAGGAAAAGAATTCCTAATACAAAATTTTGAAACTAAGGCCAGCTCACAGTTACAGATGAACAGGTTGTTAAGGCCCATGGCAGAAACAAAAAGATCATCAGGATGAGGAACTAAGGAAAGAGAGAGAAAACAGTATGGCCTGATTTTGCTGGAATTTATTCTAAATATCTCAATGGGCCTGATGAGCAGAAACACCAGATGTTTTTGTAGCTCAGTATGGGAATTCAGTTCATTGTGGCAGTATTAATAATTATTAATATTTATGTCAAAGACCCCCAGCTCTCAGGAAGTATCACAAACCAGAAGTGTACATTTGGAAAATGTGGGTGTGTTAGTCAAAGATCAAACAGCTTTTAAATTGGGGGCTGGGGAGGCCCTATTAGCTATTTCCCACTCCAGCAAAAAGCATAGTCATAGGTAGCCAGGGCAAAGAAAGCAGAAAACCAAAGCAGTAGATAAATGAAAATCCTGAAATCAGAAATGGAAATTCAAGAGATTTTGGAGTAAATAACACTTTTTCCTTGTTTTGAGCAGTCAGGTTTCTCTCTTAGAAACTTTATAATGCTTCAGATAGTGCCAATGGCCAAGATCATAATCTCTGAGGGGAGAGAACTTCTTTGAGGCACCAGTCATGTCTTGTGCCCATAGACCTGTGTTCTGGGTACCTCTGGCCTTCAAGGCCCACACTCTAAGCATGCCTAGGCATTCTATCTCTGTAATTGACCCAGCAGCAGAAACTAAGGTGGGGGTTGGGTAAGGGAAATGGGGGGTTTGTGGGGATGTGGTAGCAGGACGCAGAGGGAGAAGGAAGGAAAGGAGAATCTGTTTTTGTTTTTGCCATTCAAACTCAAAAGAATTAATTTCCTATTATCTGTGTACAGATCAACTGTTTGTGGATAATCTACAGCACATTATCAATCCCAAACTGGGTCCCCATTCCAACCCTGGCACCTAGTGACTCTGAAACACTTTCTTCCAATCTTGGATGTATTTAAGAAATGGAGACTAAATCTAATATTTTTTAAAGTAAAAAATAGTTAAAAAGGTAAACTTTTTTAACCCCTCTCAAACCAAACACTATATCTACCTACCTGTCTTTCTTTCTATCCATCTATCTACAACTTTCATTTGTGACCCCTTTAAGAAGAGTTAATATTGAGCAATGTGAATTTACAAAACAGATAAACTAACAAAGTTTTTGTCACTAACAAAAAAAAATTCTTCATGTTTTGAAAGGAAACCCAAGGGTGCTTTAAATGGCAAACTCCCCTGGTACATTGAAAATGAATCAAATTAGGAGGAGATTAATTCAGAAAGAACTTTTCAGGCACAGGTTTCTTGCATAAAGCCAGGTACACTGTAACGCATTCTAAGGCCAAGTAGAGGTTTTTTATTTTTAATTTTTTTTTAAAGATTACCTGTCCACCTGAGTGGAGATAATTGAAAAGTGAATGCTTTTTGGTTTCTTTTCCCTTTTTCTTAATGGAACTCCCATTTTGTCTGCTTCTCACAATTATGAAATTCAGTGGCAGATGCGCTGAACTATGCCACTTGTTTCTACCTAAATATCTTCACCTAAAGCATATTACTAACTGATGGAACAGCTTTGCTTCGTCCAAGTCCCTGACTCTTCCCTCTCTCCTCAGTCCTTTGTCCCTGCCTCCCTTTCCTTCTTTTGCTCTTTTCCTTCCTGCTTCCCCCCTTCACCCGGGATAAGAACAAGCTGAGGTCAATGTGTAACTGTCCTGAGCAGTTGGATGTGTTTGGACCCAGGACAAGGAGCCCAATGTTTCTTCTGAGCTTTGGATCCTTTTGGAAGGAAGGGACTCAGGTCAGGCCTAAGTTAACTTACCTGGGTTTGCTAGGCGACTGCTGGTAGGACCCAGGATCTGATATGGATCTAAGCAAAGAACACCAAAGAAAATTTGCTTCAGTTTTTTTTTTTTTTTAGTTCATAAACATGAACTTTGTGGGTTTACAATTTTAATGTACTTTCAGAAGAAAGTCTGATCTGAGGAAGTTTTTCTGCTTTCCTTTGCAGACCTCAGATTTCTGGACAATGGTCAATTATGGTTTGTGCATCAGCAATAGCATAGATACTGCTAAGAATACCACTACCTCAGACTTCATTTTGTAATTCCCAGCTTTAGTTAATGCTAACTTTTGATAGAAAGGTCTGGCTAATGATTCATCTTATGATAATAATAATAATATGAATTGATGTAAAGTTTGCTCATTAACTAGGTTTAGAGAAATCTTAATGATTGCTGGTCATTAATAATTCTAATTTAGCAATAGCAATGTTATAAATTTCTCTTTATTTTTCTGATATTTTGGAGAAATCCCAGGGGTCAAGAAATTGAGGTTCTAATTCCAGCTTTGCCACTAGCTAGCTTAATCTGTTTGGACTTTCGAGTCATAATCTATAAAATTAGGGGTTTGAATTCTAATGATCCTTCCAACATTAACATGTGGCAAATTTGAAAATAGAACATCAGTTGACTAATATCAACATTAGCCATTGTTTGGATCTCAGCTTTAGTCAGCCCATTCTTTCTGAGATTCCATCTATTTAACATATGCATTATTACTGAGTTGTGAAAGATTCCCAAAAAGTTGGAATTCTTTTCCAGTGGTACAAAAATGTGTGTGTTTATAGGATGGTTGTAGGGTTTTTTTAAAAAAATGAACTATCAGTTATAGGACCCTGGGGTTAGAAAAGATTTCCACAGGTCACTTTATCTCTTCCTCTCTACTTTTATGAAGTAGTAGAACTAGACCACTTCTAGCAACTGGTTCTAACATTTTCTTAACTAGAAGATCCTCCAAATTGCCTTAATGGCTCTTAGTGTCTCACAATTCTCACAACCAGTAAAATCTTTTTCTTTTTTTAATTTTTTAATTTTTTTAAAAGCAATTGGGGTTAAGTAACTTGCTCAAGGTTACATGGCTAGTCATTATTTATGCGTGGGTGCTCATTTTCTGAGGCCGGATCTGATCTCGGGTCATCCCAACTCCGAGGCTGGCGCTCTTACTCACTGCGCCACTTAGCCGCCCCTTTAGGGCAACTGGGGTTAAGTAACTTGCCCAAGGTTACACGGCTTGGTTTTTTTTTTTTGTTTGTTTGTGTGGATTAAGTGTGGGAGGCCGGCTCCGAACTCAGGTCCTTCTGACTCCAGCGCCGGTGCTCTATTCACTGCACCACCTAGCCGCCCCTCTTTTTTTTTCTTAAACTCAAACTCTTCCTTTTGAAATTTAGGTTTATTTTCTCTTGTTCTGCATTTAGACATTAAACAACATTCACAATTTCCTCCCACCAAAACAAATAAGTTGTTTCTACTGAGGACAAAAGCTTGTGATGGTCTGGTAGAATACAACAGCTATTTTCAAATACTTGAAAGGCTGTTCTGTGGAAAGGGGTGGGTGTATGTATATGTTGTATACACACGTATGTATTCTATATATGTGTGTGCATATATATGTGTATTGTGTGTATGTATGTACATAGTATATGTATATGTGTATGTATGAGAGAGAGAGAGAGAGGGAGGGAAAGAGGGAGAAAAAGAAGGATGGAGGGAATAAGAGGGAGGGAGGGAGAAGGAGAAAGTGAGAGGGGGGAAGGGGGAGAAAAAGAGGGGAAGAAAGAGAGAGAGCATATATGTGCCATTTCCTTCTCTATTTCATTTTTTTTTTTTAAAGCAATTGGGGTTAAGTAACTTGCTCAAGGTTACACGGCTAGTCATTTGATTTATGCGTGGGTGCTCATTTTCTGAGGCCGGATCTGATCTCGGGTCATCCAAACTCCGAGGCCGGCACTCTTACTCACTGCGCCACCTAGCCGCCCCTTTAGGGCAATTGGGGTTAAGTAACTTGCCCAAGGTTACACGGCTAGGTTTTTTTTTTTGTGCGGATTAAGTGTCGGAGGCCGGCTCCGAACTCAGGTCCTTCTGATTCCAGGGCCGGCGCTCTATTCACTGCGCCACCTAGCCGCCCCTCTCTATTTCATTTTAAGATGAGGAAGCTGAGGCAAACAATGGGTAAGTGACTTGAGCAGGGTCACACCACTATATGCAGAATACAGTCTGACTCCATGACAGCTGACTGTGCTGACACAATGACAAACATGCAGAAATGGGCTGGTACTTAGGAATCACCTGGTTGGGGCCGTTGCTGTTCAGTATTCTTATTCATGTTTTGTGCTCCTCCAATGGGAGGACCTGTAACAAGGAGGAAAGAAAAACAGTTTAGTCAGAGCAGGCCCACAAGGGCAAAAGGGAGATCTTGCTGGCTGTCCTCCAGGAGGATGGCATCACTAAAGAATATACAGTATTTGCTCAATGGTAAGAGGAAGTACACTGTAGTGTAGAGGTGTCAAACATGCCACCACAACACTCCATGAATCAGATTAAAATGTAATTTGGGAAATATTTGACAAAATGAGTGAAAATGCAATAAAACATAGATAACGTTAATATGTAGTTTTCTAAGTTAATATGCTACCAGGAGGGATCCTTATGGAGACCATGTTTCTATTTGAGTTTGACACTGTAGTATTGTAGACAGCTGACTTTAAAGCCAGAAAAACCTGGGTTTAATTCCTGCCATGGACTCATACTGGATATGTGATCCTCAGTAAGTCACTTAACTTCTCAGTGTCCCAGATAACCTTCTAAGGGTCATAATTCTCTAAGTTGCAGAGAAGGTATCAACCTGCACTGGTAGAGTGAATTTCCTCAACTGGGAAGTCCCTATACCAGTAAAATCACAGATCTAGTATTTATCCCTATTCTTTTCTATAGGTAATTATTCTAGTATCCACGAGTGTCAGTCAGGAGATCTAGTTTTGGAACCTATTTAATTTGGAGTAATTCATTTTCTGTATATATAGTTGCTATCCTTATCCGTAAACTACTATATGGGAAAATACCTGATGATGCCTGAAATAGCCTATTAACCAGTGAGGTAGAATATTTTTGTTCAAGGGTTTGCCTGATGTACTTTTCTCTTGCCCCACAAAGATAAGGTCCAGACTTTCCCACACATTAACATTCCCTTGGTGGACAGATCAATGATACGGATTTCCTCCAGCTTCTTTCTAGGATGTCTATTCCCTCCTACACTTCACTCCTTTTCCTAAACCCAAATGTAACCATGAAATGGCTAAATGAAAATCTCATTATCTTTTGGGGTGGGATATTACTAATGATCTCTATATTTGTAACTAATTTTGCTTTTGCAATAGAATAAAATTTAATGCATTTAACTTTGTTTCTTTTCCTATCCCAAATTCCATTATTGTCTTTTCTCAATTCCAGAAAAATCTATTTTTCCTAATGAAGATAGTTACTTACTTTTGGTGAGGCTTGAATTCATGTTGTTGCCCCATCCTGCTCTCCTGACCGATTCATAAGAAGGATCTAATTTTTAAAAATAGTAGATAGAGGTATATTAAAATTTCATTTTTTTAAATCAACAAGTTTTTGCATGAACAATGTCAATCCAGCTAGAAAAATAAGAATTATCAACTAGGGGAAAATCTTTTCTTCAAATATTTCTGATAAAAATATAATCTCATGTATAGAGGAAATTTATACAAATATACAAGATTAAGAGTCATTCTCAAATAAGTAGTTTAAATATTGGAACAAATAATTTTAGTAAAAAAAAGTAAGTCAACAACCATATGGAAAAATCTACAAATAATAAGAATAAGAATAAAAAGGAGGAGGAGAAAAAAGAAGAAAGAGGAAGAGGAGGAATAGTAGTAGTAATAGAAGAAGAAGAAGAAGAAGAAGAAAAAGAAGAAGAAGAAGAAGAAGAAGAAGAAGAAGAAGAAGAAGAAGAAGAAGAAGAGTAAATAAAAGCAACCTTACCCATAAAATTGGCTAAGATAAGAAAATATAGTAATGGTTGATATGGATAGATTATGCAAAGACAACACTGATACTCTATAGGTTGAACTATGAATTATTCTAATTATTATTTAAAAATCAGAATATTTTGAGAAAAATAATGAGAAACTGTTTGGCTTTGTTTTCTACAAAGCCCACTATGGGGAACATAACCAAAAGAAGTAAAGGACAGAAGGAAAAGTGCTAAAAATAACAGAACATTTCTAATAATACTCTTTGTCATATTAAGAACAGGAAAGAAAGTGGCACCTATTGATAGGGGCACAGCTGAATAAACTTTTATATGTTAATATAATGTCATATTATTGTACCATAAGAAAGACTGAGTGTGAGGGAATTAAAAAAATGGGAAGACTTGTATAAAGTGACACAGAAGGAAGAAAGTAGAAACAAAAGAACCATATATGTAATAACTATATTAATGTAAGTGAAAAAAAGTCTAACACATAGTAGATTCTTAATAAATGCCTCTTGACTTTACTTGACAAGAACACTAAAAGGGGTAGTCAAACTCATATCAATTGCAATGAGCCATTTTGCCTTGGTTCAAAGAATGAAACACACATGTTCCTCTTCTTGATAGATAGTGGGCTATGAGTGAGGAGGGTCGTAGATGTTTGCATCATAGTCAGTTTTGCTTAATTGTTTTCCTTTGTTACAAGGAAAGGCATAGTATAATATGATATGATTTTGAGGCAAAGAGAAAAGAAATCACTTAAAATTAGGGGGAAAAATCATGCTTCTTCAGGATTCTGACATAAAGATTATTAAAGAGTGAACAGGAGAAACTTAAATTAATGCTGGCTCAGCTATCCTTGGATTCTTCTACCTCCTCACCATCAGGCTTATAAATACCTCCACCCATAGGAAGCACCCATGTTGCTCTCTTATTTGGTGAGTTCACCCAACTCCTCCATTTTCCACTTTACCTTTCCTTGTTATCTCCCCATTTATAATGTAAATTCCTTGAGCATAAAAACGATCTGTTTGCTTGTATTTGTGTCCCCAGTGCCAGGCATATGGGAAGTGTTTAATAAAAACTTTGTCTATCAAATTCAACCCATCAAGTGTTTATTAATTAGGATTGTGTTCAGTATGATATTGGGGTATTCGGAAGTCTAAGCCCTTTAGGTGCTTATGGACTTGCTCAGAAGAGAAATTGTACATATATAAAATAGAGAAAGATTATTCCTTTTGACTATAGAGGGAAAAAACACAGCAGTGGGGGAAAAAATGGAAATGGTTGAGAACAAAACCCTCCAAGAGGAAAGATAGTGGGGCTCCAAGACCTCCATTCATCCAAAGAACCATTGTCTGCCAGCCAGTGAGTCAGGCTTCTTTGGTGTATTGTGAACATGTCATGGAATGTTAGAACATTCCAAATCCCCTTTGCCACTTCTCTCCCTGCCCTCCCCCTCCCATCCCACCCCTCACAAGGAAGATAAAGGGTGTTGTTGCTGGCAATTGTTCTAGAGAATGGAAAGAGGCTAGAAGTGTAGATGGACAGATGATTAGACTAGTGAATGGCTCAGTGAAGGGATATGAGAGGGACACCACTCCCTAGGGCACCTTGGCAAGTTCTTGAATCTATCACAGCCTCCAAAGAATCATTACTGTTCAGTGGTTCAGTCTTGTTCTGCTCTTGTGACCCTGTGGACCATAATATTGCCCATGGGGTTTTCTTGGAAATGATACTGGAGTGGTTTGTCATTTCCTTCTCCATTGGATCACCTTTTGTGAGAACTCTCCACTATGACCTGTCTGTCTTTGGTAACCCTGCACAGCATAGCTCATAGTTTCATTGAGATATGTAAACCCCTCCACCATGACAAGGCAGTGATCCAGGAGGGATTCAAAAGAATTGGAAAAGATTATCTCAGTTTTTCCCACTCTCATCTAAATTATCCTAGGGGAAATAACACTGAAGTCACACATTTGAAATCTCATTCTGTCCCTAGAAAGATATCCCCTTGGTTTCCAAATCTTACTCAGGAATGACCTGTTTGAATGGTGGAGATGAAAAGTCAGGGGTTCCCCTTTTCTTCCACTGGCCCAGGTTTGCCAAGGACTGGAATTACAGAAAAGTAACAGAGGGGACATAGAGGCCTCAGCTCCACTGAGACATTCAACAGGAATAGCAAAACATTTCATGAACACTGAACTCTGACTTTCAAAGTCTTTCTCTGAACAACAAAAGAAACCATGAAAACCATTGGAACAAATGGAGCACAAACCTCATCAAACACCAGGCTGACAGAATGAAACAAAAACCATTCCCAATTACCCCATTCCAAGCCCCTCAGACAAATTAAAATAAGAGTCAGGGAGATGGGTAGGCTCATCCGATTGCTTGTTCTCATTGTTTCTGGCCTAGAAGAGCCTAAAGACAAGGACAATTTTCTTATGGAAAAATCCACGTGCAGATGTACATTCCTTATGGCTTTGGAAAAGCCAGTTCAGTTTTAAAATTATAGTCTTTTAGTTGTTGGCATGAAAAAGAAAACAGAAAGTGAGGAGGGAGGGAGTGGGTAGAGTGGGTGGGGAAGGGAAAAGAGGAGAGAGGCAAAGCTCGGCTCATTTCACTCGTCTGTTTTTATTTTTATTTGACTTTTCCCCCCATAAAAACCACAATTCCTCCTGCAAATAGATTCTTCTTCTTGCCTTAAAAAAACATGAAAAACAAAAACAAAACAAAACCAAAAAACTTGTTTATAGGCTGGAAATAAAAGCTCTGATGAGACATTTTCTGGGATTTCTTGCCTAGGTCTGAAATGCTTGTACAATGCTGCTGTGAACAAAAGAAAAGGTGAGTTTTTCTTAGGGTCAGATCTTTTTTCTTGGGGGTGGGAGAGAAGTATAAGGAAGAAAGAAAAGTTGGGAAATAGAGATATCAATTTAATATATTTATTAAGCACCTCCTGACTTTAACTCTCTGGCCTCAGTTTCCTCATCTGAAAAAGAGAAGATTGGATTAAGTGACCTCTTAGGTCTCTTCTAGCTCAAATCCATGATTTTATGATTTTATGGGCAAGGAGTGGGGTGGGGAACACAAAGAAACAGAGCTCCTACTCTTAATATATTTTAAGATTTCAGTGGGGAGAAAAGAAACACAAAAATGAAACACACACTTGTGACAGAGGACAGTATAGGATAAGTGCCAAATGAGTGGTACAAACAACACAAACTACAAGAATACAGGGGAGAGAGAAAGGAGACAGTGTCAGGGCAGATGGGGACAATGGTAATGGAAAAAGCTAAATTCAAGAGCCACTTTATTCATTTAGGTCTGGGCTTTTTCTTTCTTTCTTTCTTTTTTTTGGTTCACTATGTAAAAACCAAGATTGAGGCTGTAACCACTATCTTACTTATCTCTTTTTACCTCAGTTTCTTTTTTTTTCTCCATGTAAACATGGCCCTGGAAATGGAGTTTGAAATTGCTTTAGTGCTGTTTCTACCAAACAAGTAGATTTAGATCACACAAGTTGGCTACGTGGATGATGGGCATGGCTGGGCTAGAGAGGAGCAGAAGAGGTTTTGAGGGAAGAGATATTAATCAAGAATTTAATCATCAGCACACATTTACTAAGTGCTTATTATATGCCATGAACTGTATTGAGCACTGGGGATTAAAAAAAAATGAGTCATTTCAGTCATGTTTGACTCTCCATGACCCCGTTTGGGGTTTCCTTGCCAAAGATACTGGAGTGGTTTGCCATTTCCTTCTCCAGCTCACTTTACATATGAGGAAACTGAGGCAAACAGGGATAAGGAACTTGCCCAGGGTCACACAGGTTAGTAAGTGTCTGAGGCTGTATTTGAACTCAGATCCTCTCGACTCCAGGCTCAGTACTTTATCCGATGCACCACCTACAAAAGGTAAAACATTCCCCGCTGTCAAGAATGTTTATATTCTAATGGAGAGAGCAACATGTAAATAAGTAGCTGCATACAAGATACATAATGGGTGAGCAGTATCCTTAGAGGGGAGGGCTGTAGCAGCTCTAGACATAAATGGGATGCTGGAGGGCTGTTCTGAAAGGTATAAGAGAGGAGCTAGTTTACAGAGCATTTCACAGGGCCCTTGGGGACCCTATGTTGGAAGGTTGGGAGACCGTGAACCTCAGATAACAGTTTGATCCCCGGGGTGTGTCTGATCCATGGAAGGTGTCTAGAGGCCCAGAATGAGTTTAGATTGTATAGTGGTTCAGTAGAAGTAGCAGATAGGTGAGAATCTAGAGGCTAGGAATTAGCTAGACTATAAAGCTCCCTGAGGGCCAGACACCGCACCTTATCTAACTTCAATACTCTGCTGATAGTAGGTGCTTTGTGAATGTTTGTTGATGATAATTATTGATGATGGGCAATAATTATGGCTCTTCTAATGACTGAGAATCATTGAATGTTAGGTCTGGGAGGCATCTCAGAAATTATTTAGCTTAACCTAATTGTTTTACAGATGAGGAAACTGAGGCCTAGAGAGACATGGCCAAGGTGACAGGGATAGTAAGGAATGGAACTGGTATATAAACTTTTACATAAATTGCACAAATGAAATAATTTCTCTTTGCCTCAGTTAGTTCATCTGTAAAATGGACCACTGGTTGCCTTGTAAGGGACAGCTTTTGGGGGAAGGAATGACAAAAGGGCACTGACTAGAGAGTGATGTATAAAAATGAAGTTGTGATCCCCAATACAAAGTCAAAGAATCCAAGAGGGTTCACCTGAAACCTAATGGGGCCAAGAAATAGGCACGGGGTCATCTTTGGCTGGAGCATGCACAATAAAAGTGAGGGCCCTAGGTTTAAGATTCAAATAACATTTAAAAAAAATCCAGATCTGTGATTTCAAGGTAAAGGAAATTCCCAGTTTAAAATGAAAAGCAAAAAAAAAAAGAGCTCCTTCTAGCAATGCTGACCTTCAATTATTTGGCAACTTCAGTCTTAGAGAGTTTCCTGAGGCATTGGGAAGTTATGTGACTTTCTTAGGATTCAAACAACCTATAATGTTTTAAAGATGGGACTTGAAATCAAATGTTTAAAATTATGACAAGGCTGCTTAAGATATCCCCGGGAAGATGGTCTTATAGGTTGTTAACTCAATCCATTCTGATTCAACAACCATTTATTAAGTACCTGGTTGGCCTGGTTTAGGCTAACCCACAGGCCTTAACCCTGTCAGTGAGTTAGAGAGATGTCTACCCCAAGCATGTGAAGACTTTCCCAGGGGAATTGGTGGATGAGAACAATTTGTTCTAACGGCCATCAAGGTGACTGAAGCAGGTGCTGTGGAATGCTTAGAACTTGTTATTCACAAAAAAAGATGAAGTTCCAAGACTTGTGATGCTCAGAGGATGAGTAACTGGGAATTAATAGAGGAGATGACTCATCCCAGAAAATGAGGGAAATGGGCTGCACTAAGGCTTCTCTTCTTTTTCTCCAATCTGATGCTATGAAAAGCTTGTTCCTATGGACCAAAGCTATCTCAATGGACAGAAAGATAACCAAGGTAACATAAGGACAATAATAGCTCTCTGAGAGAGAGCTTTACCAAAGGGTAAAGCTATCTCAATGGACAGAAAGATAACCAAGGTAACATAAGGATAACAATAGCTCTCTGAGATGTGTCATGGGCACTGGGCTTGGAATAGATAGAGCATTGGGCTTGGAATCAGGCAGAATTATCTTCCTCAGTTCAAATCTGGCCTCAGATAATTATTAGCTGTGTGACCCTGGACAAGTCACTTAATTCTGTTTACATCAGTTCTTCATCTATAAAACGAGCTGAAGAAGGAAATGGCAAACCAGTCTAGTATCCTTTGCCGAGAAAACCCCAAATGGGGTCATGAAGAGTTGGATATAACTGAAACAACTGAACAGCACAGCAAAGATAGGTCATGCAAGTATTATGATCTCCATTTTGTAGATGATGAAGCTGAGTCTCAGAGAGCCAAAGTGTTTTTTTTATAGTCACACAACTAACCAGGATTCTCTCTGATTCCAGGTTCAGTATTCTTTCCACCATGCTACAATATCTAACCATTATATGCCTCTAAAGACTATTCTTCTACCCTAGTGGATAAGAAAAATGATTTCAAAAAGGTACCCAGAGAGTATTTCCATAAGTCCCCCTCCTAATCTGTTTCTAGTTCTGAGCCAAATCTTTCTTAATATCCTTTAGTTTTCAGGGGTGAGTTGTGTCAAGGGACCAATTGACATACTGTTACTAAGTTGTGAGAAGGACTGAAGAACCCATATAACAGGTTCTACTGAAGCCAAGAGGAGTCTTATGTGAATTTAGTCATTTAGAATTCTGTATGGTCAATGAATGAATGGATGTCATTATCAGGATGAAGTCTGGGGCATTTTCAGAGACAGAAAAATATTGATCCTCCAAAGCTTTTCATTAAAAGACTCGGGGCCTTTAGGAGAGATGCCCAGATTTATAAGAAGATTTAGGTCCTGTAGACAGGAAGAAGGTCACCTCTTAGAGTGTCATCTGGTCTAACAATGCCAGGGAAGGTAATGAGGAAGTGAAAACAATACAGCAACCATTTAGCAATCAGTGTGACTGGTAGGCTAACTGTGAATTTAACAGAGCAATAAACTGCAATGGCACATGCTGAAGGGTGGTGTTTTTAGCCAACATGTAACAGATTGAAGTGTGTAGTCAGTGGGACAGAGACCACAGATCTCCCAGTGGCCTCTTCATTCATATGCATATGCATGGGAAAGCCTCCTGCCAGTACCCACATCTCTGGACACAAAGAATACTTCTCTATGCATTTATTTATTCAATTTATCAAAAGCATGCCATGGACCTCAGGGCTATTGGGATACATGTACCAAATGCAAAAATTAAATTAAATCCAGTGGCTAAAATTGTGATTCCAAAGAAAAAAGCCTCAATACAATTGGCTCCTAAGCCAAGACCGAAGAACTGAGGTCTGGCAGCTTGCCCTGGAGGTCAACAATCTGGTGTAGCTTTGCAGATAGGCATGAGAAGAGTTCAGAACACAAACATTTTCCAACAGCCCACCAAATCTGTATTTGCTCCACCTGGGCCCATCACCTCACCCACCTGCCAGATGTATAAAAAATCTTACTATTCCCTTATCCCCCATCAAAGAAAACACATACAGCCACTACCTTAAATGCTCCTAACCAAAGTAAGTTCCCCAAATAAGGTGTGCTCAGTGTGGAAAAAACAACAAGTCCTGTAATGGCCTCCATGGGTACAAACACTGTCAGCTGTGTCTTCTTCAAATACAAGGGACAGTCATTCACATATGTGTCTGTGCACATACTGAAACTTTGTCTCTGCAGGGAAGCTGAGACCTAAGATGTCAGCTATAGAGGTTTCCAACATCTTTTTTTTTTTTTTAAGCAACATCGGCTGGGGTCCATTTTTTTTTCCTTTTTCACTACAAATCATGCAAGATGAAACTGAGCAGTGTGGTCAGCTCCAGCCTCCAGACACACAAATAGAAACACGTCTAAGACAAAATGGAAAAGCCAGCACCAGGGAGCCAATCCAAGGACTCACATTTCTGCAAAAACAATATCCCTCCTAAAGTCTGCCGCCCAGCAGCTTTAAGAGCTCCTTGGATATTCATGGCCCATCAGCCAGCAGATGGAGGGACTAAATTCACTGACTTGTCCAAAAGCTGCCTGAGTATATGTTAAAGCAGATTCAGTTATGTTGTTTGCTTTCTGAGACATGAGTTCACATCATGGCATCTCTAGAGGACTCTTCAAGAACATTTTTCAAAAGGGTGCTAAAAATGGCAACCTAGGGGCATATTGTATAACTATTTGGCTATTTGGGTCCAGAAGGAACAGTTAATGATCTGAAAACTTCTATGTCTATATCATAGACTAATGCAGAGTTTAGAGCTAGAAGGTTCCTCAGAGTTATCAAGTCTGATGCCTTTATTTTATATGTAACCTGTGACCCATAACTAAAATTTTAGACTCCAACAGACTGGGTTCAGTCATGCAAACCCCTCCAAATAATTTTTATGGCTCATGCCCCCACCCAACATTTCCCCAGGTAACCCTGGAATCTGGTTTATGTTGCTCTAAGGGCTCTGAGATCCAATGCAAACTCTCTATTTAACAAAACTTCCAATATGGGATAAATCTCATTTGTTACAACAACAACCAAGACAACAAGCACCAAGGAGCCTATAAACAGTCAAAACAATAATTCTAGTTTCCTCTCCAATAGGTCTCTGCCTTCCATAGGGACTTATACAACTCTTGGGACTTACAGTGCTCCTATAGATGGGCTCACAGACATATAAAGATACACCCACTCTACAAAGATAAAGAGCTCAGGGTTTCTAGGGAGTCAAGCAATATTCTGATCTTATGATCCTCTGCCTCCCTGGGGGCCTATATGGTCAAGGCTGTGCTGGTAAATATTCCACAACTGACTTATGATGCTGGCGAAGGAATGTATCCAGGTTATGTCTCCATGTTGACTTCCCCCTTTGGATCTCTTTTCTGGCAAATGTTTCTTTCCTTCCACATCGAATTCACCTGTGTCTTCTTCTGGGATCAGTTTCTCCTCTCTTGGTGACCCTTGTAGCTCCCTGGAGAGAATCCTGGGCATCTACATGGCCTCTCCAGGAGATGAAATCCATCTCTAAGCATAACCTTTTCCACACTGCCTGGCTTCTCCTTTCTCTCTCTCTGGCTTTCGTTTTGATCCTATGTGATCTTCCCATTTAAGGGCCATGCTTAAGCTTATAGACCTAGTGAGTGAAGTAGCCAGGATCCCGACTCTGTGTCAGGGCAACAGCTTCGTCCATGGTGAAATGTGAATGTGATACCTTATCAACAAGAAATTAGAAGGAAGAAGGGACCAGAGATCCACTGTATTAGAGTGGAGGAAATTAAGGCTAAGAAATATTAAGAGTTTTTTAAGTTAAGAGAAGTTTACCCAAGGTCAAAACTGTACCGAGTAGAAATTTCAATAGTTAAACCCAGGTCCTCTTTCCAGTATACTACTTAACTGCAGTGGATGGATTAATTAACAGAAAATCCTACCTCATATACAAAAGAATTCAGTGCTATGTTAATGAAAGCTGGCAACCTCCTGACCTCCAGGAATCCAGAGATAGTATTTAATATTTTCTCTTTTATATAGTAAGTCCCCAGAAGGTCATGAGCCTGTGACTATCCTATGAGTGATCCCTCTCTTGGTTTCAGCTGAGGTCAGAGATGTTTTTTGATGAATATGCGGGAAAAGTCAATGCAGATTCTCTTCACACATCTGATAATCCAACAGTCTCTCCATTATCAGTTGTGTGGCACAGGAGAATCAACATTGGTTTTCCCCTTATATTCACCAGAAAACTGCTCTGACCTCAGCTGAAAACAAGAGAGGGGACACCCATAGGCTAGTCACCAGCTTACTCATGGATTCTCCTGGGCCATACATCTGATAGGTCAACATTATGGGCAGAGAGGTGGTATAGTAGATATATATAGCACTGGGCCTAGAGTTAAAAAGACTAAACTTCCTGAGTTCCAATCTGGCCTCAGACATTAGCTGTGTCACCCTGGGTAAGTCACTTCACCCTGTTTGCCTCAATGTCCTCATCTGTAAAATAAACTGGAGAAGGAAATGGCAAACCATTCCAGAAACTTTGCCACAAAAACTTCAAATGGGGTCATGAAAGAGTTGGACATGACTGAAGACGACTGAATAACAACAACACCTTCATTATATTTGGCTTAAAGTAATTGATTCTGACACTAAAGGGCTGGTTAGATTCCAGGACTAAATCCCAAGGGGAAGGAAATCTGAGATGGATTATTTTATTTTTCTTATGAACTGCAAGTCATAATGAAGCTTCTTTTGCATATTACACTTGCACAAAGATCATAGTGGAAATAGTCATATTTCTTTATTGCTAAGTGTTTCCTATAGATACTAGAACTTGGATAAGAAATGCAAGGGGAGACTTTTCTTTTCATTCTGAATCCCACAATTAACTATCTATAAGTCTCAGATTTATTAGTTAATACCTGGTATCAACTTTGCTTAGGATACAAGGTCAATAGCGCCAGCATACAAGAACCTCTCTCTTTGCTTCATTCTTCTTTTCTTCGAGCTAAGTTCTATTCTTTCCATCTCCCTTTAATGTCCCTTTATTAGAATGTAAGCTCCTCGAGGGCAGGGGATTATCTTATTCATTTTAATTTTTATTCCCAGTAACATAGTACCTAGAACATTTTAAGTATACAGTAAATTCTCTCTCTCTCTCTCTCTCTCTCTCTCTCTCTCTCTCTCTCTCTCTCTCTCCATCTGTCTATCCCTTCATCTTTAAAATTATGGTAGGAGAATTAATTTTCCCAGAATTTGATAGAACCTACTGAGAATATTTGTCTTTGTTTATCTTGGGAAAGTCTAAATTTTAGATGCAAACTTTCAGTGGTGATTAAGCCAGAGAAGGAATACATGTATGGTGGGGAGGTATCATACTGTTCTCAGGTAAATCCCATGACTAGGTTCTTTCTTCTAAAATCGTTCCATTGGGGGCCATCCCTAGGGGTATACTAGTTCCAGGACCATTCCTAAGGGTTGGGGACATTGAACTGATTATATTGTTTTAACTGTCCCTTCTCTCTTCTCTGCACTCACCTTTTTTATTTGTGTCCAGGGGTTTAAGATTCAAGTGAACATCAAGGACAGCCTTGAAATGGAGGGAAGAAACCTGGTGCAGCAGAAAGAAAGGATGCTGGATTTGGAGGTAGACAACCTGGGTTCAGATCGTGACCTGACCTTTTACTGTCTGTAGAACTTTGGACAAATCATTTCACATTCCTAGCCTTAGTCTTCTCAACTATAAGAGGGGAGTTGACCTAGATGACCTCTAACCACAACAGCAAAAACAACAGCTAGCATTTATATAGTGCCTTAAGGTTACAAATATCATCTCATTTTATCCTCATAACAACCTTGGGAGTTAGGTGCTATTATTATCTCCATTTTGTTGTTAAGGAAAGTGAGAAAGAGGTAAAATGACTTTTCCAGAGTCACGTAGCTAGTAAGTGTCCAAGGTTATATTTGAACACAGGTCTTTCTGCCTCTAGGATGGCTAGATGGCTCAATGGATAGACCAGTGGGCTTGGAGTCAGGAAGACCTAAGATCGAATCTAGCATCAGGCCCTTACTAGCAATGTAACCCTGGCCAAGCCATTTAACCCTGTTTGCCTGAGTTTCCTCATCTGTAAAATAAGCTGGAGAAGGAAATCAGTGTCTTTACCAGGAAAATCCCATGGACAGTAGGGTCCACAGGGTCATGAAGGGTCAAATATTACTGAAAAATAAGTTCCTGAGTCCAGCTCTCTATCGGGACTTTAGCACCATCCACTGTGACACGCCTGGATGCTTAACCATTCCTTCTGGCCCTAAAGCTATGGATGCTACCAACTAAAAGGGTGGCCTAACATTTGTGGGTGGAAAGAGGCACAGTCCTACCCATTTGCCTCCTGGTGGGAATAGTGGTATTGGAGGCTAGGATTATGAATTGATTGTATTTCTCTATATGAGTTTCAGGGTTGTTTGTTTTAAGCCCTGGCTGGTGGAATCATTTCCACCCCCGCAGGCTGCCTGCCTGAGTCACTGCTCCGCAGGCTCCCCAAAGCAGGAGGCCTGGAGGTGATTTGCCCATTGGGGAGGGGGCGGTACAGCTTTGATTCTATGTCAAAGCTTCAGTGTGTCCTGTGTCCCAAAGGGTAAAAGCAAGGACTTGGCTCCCATGGAGAGCTCCGTGGGAGGGAAATATCCAGGCAAGGCTTTCCCTAAACTTTGGAGTTGGTAGAAAAAAACATCCTGGATCAGCTTTCCTTCAGCCTGGGATCCTATCCTGGCCTCCAACCAGCCCCTCAGTGTCAGCATCAGCCATCGTGTTGAGCCGAGCATAATGGAAGCACTGTTTAAGATATTATATGTGCAAAGAAGAAGGGGGGAGGGGAGAAGAGAACGGCTTATGAAGAAAAATGCCCTAAAAAGCTAATTTTAAGGGGAAAAAATATAAAGTGTTTAGAAGGCCGAATGGTGTGTTACCCAGACACAGCATCAAACACAGTCACTTGGATTTTGGTGTTGCCTGCTAAGCGCCAACATTCAGCTTCTCTCACAGACTGACTGGATCTACATAGTCCAGTGAAAAGCAGAGGTTGAGGTATCAACTGATTAATTTGGCTGGGCTGCAAAGTCAATGTTGTTGTTTTGGCTGAAATTGTCCTGGTTAGCAATCTTCATGGATTACATTTGTTCAACAGGTGTCTAAGTCTGTGCATAAAACCAGAGTCTCAGGACCTTCTCAAAAGAAGGTGCCACAAAAACCCTCTCTCTCTCACAACCTGCATCTGAACAAGAATGCCATCAACAGCACCCTCAGGAAGTGGTCAGATGGCCTTTGTGTAAAGACTTCTAGTGAATAGGAACTTGCAATAGCCAGAGGTAGACCATTTTTTAGATCTGGATAGCAATAACTGTTAGGAAATTTTCCTTCTATTAAGGGAAGCAGAGAGAGAGAGAAAGAGAGCGGAAGAGGGAAAAGGAGAAAGAAAGAGGAAAGAAGGAAGGAAAGAAAGAAGGAATGGAAAAGGGAGTAAAGAAAGAAAAGAAAGGGAGAGAAGAGAAGGGAAGGGAGAGAAAAAATGCTTGCAAATCACTAAAAATTATTTGGGGAAAAATGGGGATATTTTATATTTTAAAACTTTTGGGTTCCTTGCTCTGAGCCTCATACTTGGCTACTTATCCTATTGCTGACGATTCAATGCCAAGGGTGGAAAATTCAAGGAAGCATCATGGGAGATAGTTATAGGATCACTTGTGTTTCTTCTTTGCTCAGCATATGAAAGATAAAGTGCTGAGTAGAGATAGAGGCCAAGTCTCTGCTTCATTAGCCATCTGAGTGAGTGTTACAATTATTCCGTCTTATATTCTCTTTGGGGTTGACATCTCGGCATGTGGCTATTATGAAGTAAAAAAAAAAATCTATGTCCCTTGTGGAAATGTTGGACACTTCAGCTCTGGATCCTCCAAGCATCATGTACTCTTTATTTATCTTTTAAAATTTGGGTTATTTGGATCTCAATACCCTAAGGAAAGAGGTTCAATTTATTCTGATCTTCCTTTCCACATCTGGTGACAGCAGTCTTGTTTACCCCAATCCCATGTGTTACATTCTTGTAGCAGAGCTTGACGGAGCTCCTTTAATCTTCTCGTGAGGACCAGACTAAATCACTCAGATCTCCAAGCCTTTCTGGGAAGGCAGCCCTTTTTTCACTGCTTCATAATTTGATGAGCACAGTTTTCCATTGATGAAAGTAAAAGTGATAATGATAACTGACATTTATAGACTTTGAAGTTTGCAAAGCACTTCATATACACATTTCATTTGAGTTTTCATCTTAGTCCTGTGACATAGGGTAATTATCCCCATTTTTCAGAGGGGTAAGGTAAGGTTTGGTGAATTGCAATTGATCATATATCTAATTAGTGTAAGAGATGGCCTTTGGACCCAAATCATCCTGACAAAAGTCAGTCATGATATCCTGCATACTCTATGTCTTATAGCTAGGAAGTTGGATGACTTTTTTTCAATGTTCTGGACATGTCTGGGCTGGACCAAAGGCAGGTTTCATCAACTTTTTCATGTCTATAAGCAAGGAGGATTAGGGCTGCTTTGTGGTCTAGGTCTGACTTCTGACACATATCCAAACCAGGAGACATTAAGTCCCAACACTTTCCATGATTAGCTTTTCAACCTGCCTGTGGAGTGGTTGGCACAAAAGACTAGCCTTCTGGGGTCAATGTGGGGAAAGTGGTTAAAAGAGATCAACTTGAGGAAACACTCCACCTTTTGTGGCCTTGTGGGTGAACACTGAGTGTGCAGGTCTCAGGCTTCTCAATCCAGAAAGAGGTCAGATTCTTGCTCAGTAAGAGATGTAAAACCACCACTTCCTCCTAGGTGAGATGGGGCACCTCCCATCTATAGTTCCAACCATCAAGGACTTCTTTTTAATTTGGCAGGAATCATGCAACCAGCCATTCAAATTAGCACAGGCCCCAAAACCAGAGTTGTAGAAAAAGTACATGTGGCTAATTTGAGTACATTGAAAATGTGATTCATGCCACGATGACCTCTTTTGTTAAACTTTCACTTTTCTTTCCCATAAAATGTTCTATCACAATGACATTGGACAGCACCTGTATGAAATTCAGTTGAGATTTTTCAGGACCAAAATTATTTTGAACCTTTAGCTAGTCCACTGTTTTTCTAAAAAGCATAGTAACATCTTTCAGGCACGATAGTATTTTTCCTGTTTGTTTTTTTTTTTAATAGGACTTGGGATTCCATTGGTGTAGGGAATTTCCAGCGACAAAATTGTCTCTACAATGCAGATCTCAGCAAATGCTCTGCCACTGAGAATCTTAGAGTGTTGCCCACAACATTGAGAAATGAAATGAGTTGACCAGAATCACACTGTTAGCAAGTATCAGAGGCAGGATCTGAATCCGTCTGCATCTTCCTGATTCCAAGACTAGGTCTATATCTACTATTCCATGATGCCTCTCTCTCAGTTGTCTTATTCTTAAGGATCCCTAATGATTTTCATGAAAGGGACTTCCAAGATCTCTTTGATCCATTTGTTATTCTTTTCTGTTAGTCATATCTGATTCTTTACTACCCCATTTGAGGTTTTCTTGGAAAAGATACTGGCGTGGTTTGCCATTTTCTTCTCCAGATAATTTTTTTTTTTAAAGCAATTGGGGTTAAGTAACTTGCTCAAGGTTATGCGGCCAGTCATTATTTATGCGTGGGTGCTCATTTTCTGAGGCCGGATCTGATCTTGTGTCATCCTAACTCTGAGGCCGGCGCTCTTACTCACTGCGCCACCTAGCTGCCCCTTTAGGGCAATTGGGGTTAAGTAACTTGCCCAAGGTTACACGGCTAGGTTTTTGTTTGTATGGATTAAGTGTCGGAGGCCGGCTCTGAACTCAGGTCCTTCTGATTCCAGGGCCGGCGCTCTATTCACTGCGCCACCTAGCCGCCCTCCAGATAATTTTACAGATGAGGAAACTGAGGTGAACAAGGTTAAGTGACTTGCCCAGGGTCACACAGAAGCAAGCATCTGAGGCTGTATTTGAACTCAGGTCCTCTTGAAAACAGGTCTTGTACTCTATCCATTGTGCTACCTAACTATCCGAGTTAATCCATTTAATGGTGCAAAAATATTTGTCTCTTAACCTCCATCAACTTCAGTTTCCTCATTTGTAAAATGGGGATGACAATGCCTCCCAAGGTTGTTGTGAGGATATAACAAGATAATATTTATAAAAGCACTTAGAAAACTTTACCATGCTATGTAAATGCTAGTTATCATCATTATTATCACAATAAAAAGCTTTTCCTGCCTTAACTCAAGTTTTTTCTTTCTTTTTAAAAATTTTGTCTTTAAGGGAAAAGGAGAATAGATATTCTTTCATGGAGGAATCAGTTTTCAGTATTGATTGACAGTGAGACTAAAAACTACAGAATGACTCAAGAGACTATATAAATTAGACAGGACTGGGCAGTGAAAAAGTGCTAGACTAGACTACAGCAAATAGTCCTAGTAATGTGACCCTGAACATCACTTCAGACCTCTTTTTTTTTTCATCTGTAGAGATCATGAACCAGATTAGACAATACCTGATGTCCCTTCCGGATCGAAGACTTGACATCAAGGGGCAGGCAATGTGGTAGGAAAGAGCTAGATTTAGAAGTGGCTTCAATTTGGAGCCTAGCTTTTCTGTATAATACCAGTGAGACCCCTCTGAGCCTCAGTTCCCTCACCTATAGGATGAGAGAGTTGGACTAGAATGACTCTTCCACCTCTAATCTAAGATCCAGCTCTTGTAAGAGTTATATTGGAGAGCACCCACAATAGTAAGAATTTAGAGGAGGCATAGGCTTAGGTGCTTGGCCTGGAATCAGAAGGAACTGAGTTCAAAATTGACTTTAGACACTTACTAGCTATCTGATCCTAGGCAAGGCATTTAACTTCTGCTTTCCTTAATCCACTGGAGAAGGAAATAGGAAACCAATCCAGTATCTTTGCCAAGAAAACCCCAAGGACAGGTAGGATTCATGGGATCACAAAGAACCGGACATGACTGAAAAACGGAACAATAACAGAGAAACATTTGGGAAGACAAATGAACAGATACAGAATAAAGTAAAGAGCTACAGAAGTGATATGTACAATGATAACAAAAACGTAAATGGAAAGAACAAAAGACCTGAAACTGAACACTGGATGAATATAATGAGCACATTTGGCTCTAGAGAAGAGCTGAGAAAATGAATCACCTTCCCTTCATTTCAGAGATGGCAGAATATAATTGTGAAATACTGCAGATGCTGTCATTCACAGTTAATGTGTCAATTAGTTTGGTTGAACTACTTTTTTTCCCCTCTCTCTTCAAAGACCTTTGATGCCACGGATTTCTTGCTGTATAAGAGAGGTAGAAGGGATATCATCCATGAATAGCAATCAATCAATAAGTATTTATTAAGTGTTTACTATGTGCCAGGCACTCGGCTAAACACTGGCAATACAAGATGCAAAAGACAGTTCCTGCCCTCAAACAGATAAATGAATGTGATTAAAAGATAAAATATATCAATAAAAATAAGATACCAAAGTGGCATGGTGCAGCCTCTGGGTGGTAGGAGTTCAGAGAAATGAGAAAGTGGTGAACTGAATTAGTCAAGAGTAGACTTCATGGAGGAGGTGGGACTTAAGATGGGCTTTAAAGGATGATTTCAGTTTGGGCAGGTGAAGAGAAGAAGGTAGGTCACTATGAGGTATGAGCAGAGCATAAATGGAGACACCTTGCTGGAATGAATATGGCTAGTGCGCAGGAGAATGGGGCACCTCTGAACTTGTTACCCTTCCTTCCTTCCTCCCTCCCTTCCTCCCTCCCTTCTTCCCTTCCTTCTTCCCTTCCTTCCTTCCTTCCTTCCTTCCTTCCTTCCTTCCTTCCTTCCTTCCTTCCTTCCCTCCTTCCTTCCTTTCTTCCTCCTCCTCCTCCTTCTTCTACTTCTCCTCCTCCTCCTCCTCCTCCTCCTCCTCCTCCTCCTCCTCCTCCTCCTCCTCCTCCTCCTCCTCCTCTCTTTCTCCTCCTCCTCTCCTCCACCTCCTCCTCTCCTCCCCCTCCTCTTCTTCCCCTCCTCTCCTCCCCTTCCTCCTTCTCCTCCTTCCCTTCCTCCTCCTTCTCCTCCTCCCCTTCCTCCTCCTTCTCCTCCTCTTCTTCCTCTTCTTCTTCTCTTCTTCCTCCTCCTCTTTTTCTTCCTCCTCTTCCTTCTTTCCCTATCACTGACAAATATAACGCCTTTAAGCTTGTAAAGTACTTTAAGCACATAACATCATTTGGGCCTCAGAATATCACTGTGAAGGAAGCTATTTATTTTTTTCTGGCTAGGCTAAGAGGAGAATGAGCTATCCTGGGGTAGAAACTCCTTCCTTCCACTGATATAGTAATTCATTTGCAATCTATTGTCTTAGAGAGTTGCCTAAGGTATTGATTAGCAATGCCACTTGGTGAAAATTGCACCACTGCTAGACAGTGTTATAAGCAGGTTTTAAAGTCAGTTTTTCCCATTTCTAAGACTAATGCTCTACATATTGAGCCACTGGACTTTTCTGAGAAAACATGGCACAGAGAAAACAATGTTTAATAAAGAATCAAGGGGTGGCTAGGTGGCGCAGTGAGTAGAGCGTCAGCCCTGGAGTCAGAAGGACCTGAGTTCGGATCTGGCCTCAGACACTTAACGCACACACAAACCTAGCCGTGTGACCTTGGGCAAGTTACTTAACCTCAATTGCCCTCCAAAAAAAAAAAAAATAAAGCAAAAAAAAAATAAAGAATCAGAAGACCTAGGCCCAAATCCTGGCTCTGCCCCTTACTACTTTTGTGATCTTGGGTAATTCATTTAAGCCTTGTTTGACCTCAGTCTCCTTATTTGTAATATGAAGGCATTGTACTAGACAAGCTCTGGAGTCTCTTCTACCCCTGTATCTATAACATGAAGGTAATTGATTCCCCCCCAAAAAGCCATTATAAGTTCTATGTATCCCAAAGCTTACGTACTTAGAAATCCCCTTCTATGAAAAAGGGAATTACTTCCTGAAGCTTATTTTTCTACCAGTAGTAATACTTCTTCCTCTAGTACATAGGCCTTTCTGGAAAGCATTCATCATGAAATCATTTTTATCCAAGGTAAAGAGAAGTGTAAGGCATGCCTGTAAGTAGACCACTACTAAAATGGCAGGCCATGATTAAGTGTTGGTGGTGCCAGCCCGAGATAAGTAACACTTCAGTCAAAGTGTTTCCAATAACATTATGACCAACTCTTACCCTCTTCATCCTGCCTGAGCTTGTGATGGCACTTTTGAGTTGGGCAAATCTTCGAAGGGACTAGGTGGCAGGTCAGAAGGTATATGAGGACCCTTCCCTTGAAGCAGTCAGCTTTTGTGGCACTACTACCAGTGCATGTTATAAACAAAACCACAAGATCACACCAAGTTTATATGATCCATCAAGGTGAAGTTGTAGCAATGTACACCAAGTCTGCTCTGAGTCTTGGCTTTGCTTTCAAGAGTTTGATAAAATATGGTGTCAAACTGAGACTTGGTAAGGATAACATATTTTAAATAACCCCAGAGATGAAGGAACTAGAGGTGACTTTTAAAAGGCCAAATCCTAATGCAGAGGCTTTTAATATAGGGACCATGAACTTGCTTAAAAAGACATCTTGATAACTGTATTTTAATATAATTGGTTCCTTTGTAATCCCATTTATTTTATTTTATGCATCTAAAAGCATTATTCTGAAAAGAGGTCCATAGGTTTCAACAGGTTGGTCACCTTCAACCAAAGGGCATCCATGATACAAAAAAAGATTAAGAACTCCTTCCTTTTTTTTTTTTTTTTTTTTTGCTTTTTGGAGGGCAGTTGGGGTTAAGTAACTTGCCCAAGGTCACATGGCTAAGGTTTTGTTTGTGTGTGTTAAGTGTCTGAGGCCGGATCCGAACTCAGGTCCTTCTGACTCCAGGGCTGGCACTCTACTCACTGCGCCACCTCGCCACCCCAAGAACTCCTTCCTTAAATATTCAATATATTTTTGAATTAAGTTTTAGGGCAAACTGGGGAAAGACTGAATTAGGTTTCTCTCACTTATTCTGGTTTGATCCTTGGGAGGCTAGATGTCTGCCTATCCATTTGATTTGAAGGATTTCTTTAAGGTAACCTCTGATATATCTCCCAGATAACTTTGCTATTGATAGAAGTTCTCTTGAGTGCTGGAATTCTCTATTACTCATTTTTACACCTTATATCCCATTAAAATGCAGATCACTTTGCTGAGAGACAACACTAACCTTTATTGTTCATTAATACTTTAGAAGGACTTTTTTTAATTACAGGCAGTAATATGTTGGTAAATGTTTAAGAACCGGCTTTCTGAAATCACCACAGACTTTAAAATTTGAATCTGCATAATTAACATTTTCTACATCACTTTCTTAAGTCCAATACCAGGGGTGGGGAACCTGCAGCCTTGAGACCATATGTAGCCCTCTAGGTCCTCAAGTGTGACTTCTTTGACTGTATCCAAACTTCACAGAATAAATCCCTTTAATAAAAGCATTTGACCTAGTCAAAAGGCTACACCCAAGGACCTGGGAAGGTCACGTGTGGCCTCGAGGGCCCAGGTTCCCCACCCATTGTCTAGCCTAGACAATTAACCAAACAATAAATCAAGCCTCTTTGGATTGCTGATGCTCACAGTGAAAAAGTTTTGAATCTGCTGACTCCAGCCAAACCTTGGACCTGTTCTTATCTTACAGATAAGAAGGAATCAAGATGTATACAGATTATACTGCTTTTATGAGAAAGGAAAGGCCTGGTAGAGTGATTTTTTTAAAAAAGCACATTCTGAATAACTAGGAGGGAGCTTGAAGGCATGGAGGTAAGGGGGTGAGGACCAAAAGGAGAACTAAAAGATGGGGACCGAAAATGAAAGCTAACTGGGGAATCTTCAGAGAGCTGAAGAAAATGTCTCCTGCTCACAATTTTGTCCATATCAAGGGTCCTGATTTCAGGAGTGGGGAAAATGCTATCTTTTTTTTTTTTAAACTAACCTTTGATTTCCTTGGTGACCCTATGTATTATATTTGATGCATCTATAAATCATTATGAAAATGGATTCATAAGCTTGGCCAGACTTTCAAAGGGGTGTATAACACAAGAAAGGTTAAGAACGTCTGTTCTAAGGATGGTTTCAGAAAAACCTAAGAAGACCTCGGTTTGCATCATGAACTGTTACAAAGTTTAGTGAGCAGAGCTGGGTCAATACTGTAGGCAGTAACAGCAATATTGCAATAACAATCAACCGGGAATGACTTGGTTACTCTTATCAAGCCAATGATCCAAGACAATTCCAAAGGACCCATGATGAAAAATGCTATCCACCTCCAGAGAGAGAGCTAATGAACTTTGAGTGCAGATTGAAGCATACTTAAATTTTATGTTTTTTGCTTTTTTTTTTTTGCAACATGGCTAATACGGAAATATATTTGCATGACTTCACATGTATCATTGATATCATATCACTTGCTTTCTTAATGGGTGGGGGAAGAACACAGACATAAAAATGTTTAAATGAATGTTAAAAATTAATTAATTAGAAAAAAACCTCCAAATCTCTTTCTCTAGGTCTTACTGTCTTACTTAGATGGTTGCCTACCTGATAAGATATAAGGGACCTGCCTAGAAGGCAGGCTGGCCCAGATTCTGTACTTTGAGATCTACTGTTTGAATTAATAAATGCTTCTTTTGAAATGCAAAATTTAATTTTTAAAATTTAATTAGTAAATTAAGCTCTGTCTAACCATCATTCACCTTAGTGTGAATTTCAAGGTTGCTTTCCTATCAACTGTCCCTCAACTATCTTGAGGGAAAGGAATTTGTGCTGGGGTGAGGGGAAGGAGGAAGGGTCAGTTTTGTAACAGCGGCATTTAGTGGAACGCTGCAGTGGAGGGCACTGCGTACGTACGGAAAGCTAATCTAGGTTAGAGAAGGGTCAAAGAGGTGTGGGTGGTAGGAGTGCTGACAAACTCAAAAAGTTGCTATCAGAGGGATTAGAAGACAAACTTCCATTATTGCCCAATTCTGCCAAGGGTTCATATGCCCCGTGCTTCCCCACTGGCACAGCAGGCGAATATAACCTTCTATCAATTGCATAAAGGCATTCCTGGGGCTGCAAATTATGCAAGGATGAGTGGGGGACAGCCTTCAGATTAAAATCTATTTCTTTTTGCTCCTTCTTTTGTAATCGCCCAGAGCTAGAAAGGGGAAGGAGGAGGAAGTTTGACACTGGAAAATTCACTTTTTGACAATAGTTGTAAAAATGGTTGAGTAGGGAGGAAATATTTTTTTCTCCCCTAAAATCAAATATATTAAATGCATCTTAAAGGAGTTTACATTGAAAATTAATATTAATAATTAGGGGTTAAATATATTAAATGCATCTTAAAGGAGTTTACATTGAAAATTAATATTAATAATTAGGGGTTACAAATGTGACTCCCCCAGCACCTAGCACAAACCTTAATAAATGCTTATTGAATTTAGGAGGTGCCTATAGAGTTCAGAGTAGTTCCTTTGTTTGTTATTAAAGGTCAATATGCCTATTTTCGATAATGGTACAAGCTTTCTTGTATCCTTGCTGGTTACTGATTGATTGATGCATTCATTAATAAATTTAACAAATGTTTATTAAGTACATACTGTGATAAATCCTGGGAAAGAGACAAAGTTAATAGGCTAGTGGAGAGTCTAAAGGTATACCCGACGATGTTTCATGATAAGTGCATTGGATAGGTGCAGAACAGGTTGCTAGATGAACGTCTGTAAGCATCATCTTCTATTTGAGTGATAGGGCTGGGAAAAAAGGGTCATTTTGCTGGCAAACAATGTGGGCTACTCTTATTTAGTCAATTTAGGAACTTCTTTTAATTTTCTGTAACCTCTATCAATGTGTAATTCCAAAGAAAGCTGATGCCAAGCATTAGGTCAAGTCCCTGCCAAATCTTGAATTAATGGAGAAAGTGCAATTTTACCTCTGACTTATCCAATTTTGGCTTGCCCTCTGACCTGCTCCTCTTCCACATGGCTGATTGGTCTCTGTCCTCAGGTACCTTTCTTCCCTCATCCCCCTCCCATCTCCCCTTTTTATGTTTTGTCTTCCCCTATTAGAATGGAAACTCTTTGAGAGCAGGGATTGTCTTGTTTTCATATTTGGCATTTAGTACATAGTAAGAACATACAAAGAACATTTAGTACATACACCAGTACATAGTAAGCACTTAAAATAACTCCCTTTATATATTTATATATCTATATGTCTATCTATCTATCATCTATCTATCTACTATCTACATGCATACATTATTTTATTGCATTTTACTTTATTGTGCTTCTCAGATATTGAATTTTTTTTTTTTTTACAAATTGAAGCTTTGTGGCAACCCTATGTTGAGTAAGTCTATAGGCATCATTTCCCCAACAGCATGTGCTCACATTGTGTCTTTGTGTCACATTCTGGGAATTCTTGAGATATTTCAAACTTTTTCATTGTTATTGAATATTATGGTGATCTGTGGTCAGTGATCTTTGATGTTACTATTTTAATTATTTTGGGGTGCCATGAGCTGCATCCATATAAGATGAGAAACTTAAGCAACAAATGTTGTGTGTTCTGACTGCTCTAAAAACTAGCTCTTCCAGTCTCTCTCCCTCTTCTCAGACTTCCCTATTCCCTGAGATACAACAATATCAAAATTAAGCCAATTAATAACCCTACAATGGCCTCTAAGTCTTCAAGTGAAAGGAAGAGTCAACGATGTGTCAAACTTTCATTGTTGTCTTATTTTAACAAATTGCCACAGCCACTCCAACCTTCAGCAATCACCACCCTGATCAGTTAGCAGCCATCAACATCGAGACAAGACCCTCCACCAGTATAAAGAGTACAGCTCACTAAAGACTGAGATGATGGTTAACATCTTTTAGCAATAAAATATTTTTAATTAAACTATGTACATTTTTAGACATAATACTATTACACCCTTAATAGACTCAATTTCATACAAATATAACTTTTATAAGCTGTAGGAAACCAAAAAAATCATGTGACTCATTGTGATATTTGCTTTATTGTGGTGGTCTGGAACCAATCCATAATATCTCTCAGGTATGCCTATATCTACTTGTCTGTCTGTCTGTCTGCTTGCCTATCTTTCCTTCATTCCTTTGTTCCATCCATCTATCCATCCATCCATCCATCCATCCATCCATCCATCCATCCATCTATCCATCCACCCATCCACCCACCCATCCATCCATCCATCCATCCATCCATCCATCCATCCATCCATCCATCCATCCATCCATATATCCATCTATCTATCTATCTATCTATCTATCTATCTATCTATCTATCTATCTACCTACCTACCTACCTATCCCCTGGGGCAAACAAAGAACAGGCTGTGTGTAGTCACTAGCAAGGGGAAGTCAATTTCTACTGGACTGTTTTACATGTGATCTAACTAGACTGGGAACAGTGAGAAGACTTTCTTTGGCAGGTAAACTTTGGCAGCAATTTCTGCTTTTCTACCTACTACATAAGTATCTTAGCCTGTTCTCTGTTCTCCCTAATGTCTGAGCAGGAGGTCACATCTCTGTAGTCTTCTTCTCCAGAGCCCCAAGAGAAGTAGCTACAGTACAGCTTTCTTCCTCTCCTTTTTATAAATAGCAGCTCTCAATTTTCTCACTCCTTTGTCCCCCCGTTAGATTCTACCAAAACGAAGTCAAAATTCTCCATGCTCAGCAGCCTTGGAGGCTCTTTGTTTCTCTCTCTGCCTCTGCACTCTCTTTCCTTCCCTCCTTCTCCACTGCTTCCATCCCTTCCTCTCAGCTTCTTTCTTCCTTTCCTTACAACAAGTTCACTTTTGGAGCTCAAAGCTCTTAGACTTTGCATGGCCTTGTGTTAAATTAATTCTACCCAGTGGGTTTTAGGAGAAGTTCGGATTTACAGTTCATTTCCATACTCTTTGCAGAAATGTGTGCCTGTATTTTGGGTGGGGTATTGCCTATTATAGTATCATTTCATAGATGTTATTTTGATGAATTTACATGTTTGTTTTGAGCTAGAAAATTCTCTGAAAATCCATTTGCTTGTTTGTCCCTTGACTCTTTGAATAAATGATTTTTAATTTTTGAGAAGTCACCTGTGTTTTCTTCTTGAGATTTAATTCTTGAGATCCACCCAAAACAACAGATTATTTTCAGCTAAAGATCCTGGGAATTATTAGCCAAGAAGGAGAGTCAAAATGAAGCCTGTACCCAGTGCCACAGTATTGTTGGCAACACTTTTTAGAGGAATTATATTCAGGAACAATGAATTTTGTGGAACAAAACTATTCCAGAATTTAGAAGTAGTTCCCCATATTTTTAACCCCTTTTCCAGAGACCATCCTGCACTTACATGACTTTAAACTATAAGAATATAAAGCAGGGTGTAGTAGCTCACACTGATAAACCCTGCTAACAGTGGGAGGCTGAGTCTGGTGGATTTCATGAGCTTTGGAGTTCTGAGCTGCAGTAGGACTATAGCTCTCCAGAATATCCACACTAAGTCTGGAAGCAATCTGGAAGCCTTGAGAGTGGGAGGTGAGTGAGGTGGGCACCAAGCTGCCTAAAGAGAGGCAAACCTGTCCTAGTCAAAAATAGAGAAGGTCATGTTCCATTCTGATTAGCAGTGGGATGGGGCCTTTGAGTGGTCACTGCACTCCCAGAATGGGGCCCCAGTCTCAGATCTCAACCAGAATTGGGTTCACTGTGCCTCTTGGTAAGGTAAGTGGTGGTCAATGTGGTTAGCCACACTTTACATCCCTACCCCTCTCATGTTTCACATAAAAACTCAGTTCTTCAGGGATTCAGAGTTACAGCTGAAACCAGAAGATAGTTTTTCCTAGGCATCCAATGTTCTAGTAGTATACTTAAACTTCTCCAACTGGACTAAATTGAGGGAGAGTGAAGAATGCTAAACCTGACCACCTGTGCAGGTTTCCTAGTGCTCTACTTCAAGTACATCCATCCATCTTTGCTTCCATCCTTAGTCTATGAGTGTTTAGTACCAGGATCATTCAGAAATAAGACTCTTTGAAGGAGCATTGGAGATAAGCCAAATGGATTCTTTCTCCCCCATGCCATTTCAGATAAAACTAAATCCCTCATGCTACGATACGCTCAGCTATGTGAAATATCATTCAGAAGCACAGAGATCTAGCCTCAGAGTAGTTCCTAATCCCAGAAAGGAGCAGCTGTCTGGCTTGAACTATGGCCACAGTCTCAAGTTGAGATTGTTGGCCTACCACAACATCCCAGTGATTCCATTACTGGAATATCTCTGGTACACATCTGAATTCCCTTTCCTGGTGAAACTGATAGGGATGTTTCTTTTAAAAAAGAAAAGTGAGTGAACAGTCAAAGATTTTTGTTTGTTTGTGTTTCAACCAGATAGGTCCCAAAGGTATGAAAAGTACACATGTTGAATATTCTTCAGCCTTTATTCTATGGTGCATATTTCCTAGCTACAGGATCTCTACCAAATAAGAAAATTCATGTGATTGGAAAGAGGAAACATACATATATACGTACACACACACGTACCCACACACACAGCCACCCCAAGTGTCTCCTCTGGATATACATACCTGCTCCCATCATGGTAATATTACAGCATTTAAAGTAATTTGCCTCCTTACCCTGGAACAAATTTACACTTGTTTTGGGAAACAGCCAACTGGTTCCAACAGTTTAGAGAAAGTGTGTCCCAGTCACTGTGTAACCCACATGTGTGTAATAACATTGCACATAGTACACCCACGGAAAAAAAAAATAACAGTCCTTTTGCTTGGAGAAAGGAAGGATAATGGTTACTTAGAAAGTGTCCCAGACAAGCTGTCAAATTGAATTCAGAGAACTGGAGTCTAACTCTGGGACAGCACTGGCTGGCTAAGCTCCCTTGGGATTGGGGTTTCCTGCCTGCTGCAGTTTAGAGACAACTATTCTTTGTTTCCAGGGTTTTTTCTTTTTCTTTTTTTTCTGTCTTTTTTTTTTTTAAGTGAAAAAAACATGCGGCTGCCTCCGAAGAGGGTCAGATAGAAAGCAGACAAAACATTAACTCTGGAATTTCAAAGGAAAACAATTTTTAAAAAACCTGAGAGAGGGAGCTACTGTCTATTCTGGAATGGTAAATTTTGCCTTTGGATTGTAGGGTAATAGTATCAGGAGCACACGAGTATGCATGCAAGTTCACATGCACACACGTGCATGCTCGAACACACACACACACACACACACACACACACACACACAAACACAGAGTAATCATTCCTGTTTTTATTCCAGGGTAGCTAAAAATGTATTCAAAGCATTTCATTGTAAAGGAAAAGCAGAATAGCGATCGAACTTCTTAATGGGAGGACTAACATACCTTCGAGGTTCAAAGGCACATTGGCTGACCTAGATGGAGTGCATAGGGCCAGATAACCTAATATGCAAGAGGTGTTATTTACTCCCTAAAAATCATGAACTCATAGCATTACAGGTGGTCTCTTTAGGCCCTACCCCCTCATACAGTACTCTATATAAGGAGACATAATGGTGTCTCATTTCCATGCACAGACCTATATAGTTTCACACACACACACACACACACACACACACACACACACACACACACACACACAATTGTCCTGAAAAACATCCCTTCAAGTATATGTTACATCATGAGTAGGTTGACTTCATACACAAAGACTTGTCAGAGGCAGCTAGGTAGTTCAGTGGACAGAGAGCTGGGCCTGGAATAAGAAAGACCTGAGTTCAAATTCAGCCTCAGACAATTAATGGCTATGGGGCCCTAAGCACATCACTTTTAAACCTCTGTCTCTGTTTCTTCATCTGTAAAATAGGAATAATAGCACCTACCTCTCAGGGTTGTGGTGAGGATCAAATGAAATATTTGTAAGAGTGTTTAACACAGTGCCTGCACATAGTAGGTGCTACATAAATGCTTATTTCTTTCTCCCTTCTCCTACTTATCATTCTCATCAAATGTGATCATTGTAAAGCATTCTACAAATCTTAAAATGCTAGAGAGTCTTATTCTTTTTTTTTCTTTTTGGAGGGGGAAGGCAGTGCAATTGGGGTTAAGTGACTTGCCCAAGGTCACATGGCTAGTAAGTGTTAAGTGTCTGAGACTGGATTTGAACTCAGGTCCTCCTGACTCCAGGGCTGGGCCTCTATTCACTGTACCACCTAGCCGCCCCTAAAGAGTATTATTCTTATTCATTAATATACCTTCACACAGAGATGCAATTACCCAGTTTTAAATCCTATTGCACCCAAACCCCTAAGACCTGTCAATATAACCAAGGATCTCATAGCCCTAATAGGCTATAGTCTATTTATTCTCTCTAGCCTCCCATGTGTCACTGACCCATCACCCATACCAGGCCTCCCCAGTCCTTCAGAGCACATAATTTCCCTACTCATAACACTCTACTTCTCCTTATAACACACATAATTTCCCTGGAGCTTATTATTTGTAGTAACATAAGAACTTAGAAACTCACCTTTCTCTATTCCTTAATTGCCCACCCAGAATTCATAAACCTCTTTAAGCCTCAATTTTCTCTTCTGTAAAGTGGAGATAATAGCAGCTACCCAACAGGGGCATTGGAAGGATCTGAACATGTCAAGTACTTTGTTAACCTTAAAACTTCATAAGGCTGTCCCAAAAGTCTTAGTGCAGTTTTGAGCCATCTTCTATCAGTGTCAGCTATTATTATTTCTCCACTCATCTTTGTTCTTTATCTTCCATTTACCCCCATTTGGGGATCTATCATTTCTACCATGGCCCAGACTACTAGAAATCATCAACCTTTCTCCAAGCCCATTCTTATCATTTCATAAATTAAACCCAGTGAGAAGAGTTAGGTACCTGATTGTTGAGGGAATGGAGCACAGACCCATCAGTATAAATTTGGGCTTCAAAATTGACTGGTTATCAGGGGTAACATGAGCACTCAAGGACAAGGTTCAAATTTCACTTCTGACATTTAATGTGGGACTGTGGGTGAGTCATTCTCCCTGAACCTCAATGTCTTTTTCTGTAAAATAGGGATAATAATGCCTATGGTACATACTTCACAGGGTTATTGTGGGAAAGCAGAAGGGAATAAGCATTTTATGAGCACCTGCTATGTTCCAGGCACTCTGCTCAATAAGTATTATCTCATTTGGTCCCTACAACAACCCTATGAAGAATGTGACATTATCACCCCATTTTACAGTTGAAGAACTGAGGCAGACAGAGGTTAAATCACTTGCCCAGGGTCACAGAGCTAGGAAGTAGCTTGAGGTAAGATCTAAACTCAGGTCTGCATGACTCCAGGCCCTATGCTCTGCCCACTGTAAAATCTTAACTGCCTCTTTTGAGAGTAGATATTGGATATTCTGAGTATCCGATGTGATAATGCACATTAAAGCATTAAGCAGAAATTTAAAGTTCTATTTCAGTTCACTTGGTGAAGCTTGGTGGAGTAGTGGACAGAGTGCCAGACCTAGAGTCGGGAAAACGTGATTTCAAATCTGGCCTCAATCACTTAGTATCTGGGTGACCCTGGGCAAGTCATTTCACCCTGTTTGCCTTAGTATCTTCATCTGTAAAATGAGTTGGAGAAGGAAATGGCAAACCACTCTAGTATCTTTGCTGAGAAAACCCCAAATGGGGTCATGACTAAAAAACAGCAAAACAAAAACATCAATCAATTCACTTATTATATATTATTAAATATTATATATTATTAAATTACACATTATCATCTATTAAATATTGCATATTAAATCACATATTATATATAATTAAATGCTTGCTTAATTATATTGAGTTATAACTTATGCCATTCATTTTGGCAATGAATTCTACACTCTCTTCTATTATTCTCTGTTTCATAGGTATGTCTCTTAAAAAACAAAACAAAACAAAAAACAAGCCTCAGCAAATTCATTCAGGGCAGAAATTTATATAATTTTGGGGGAGAGATATCTGCTATGCCTTCCAGCACAGTGTTGAGTACCCACCAGGTGTGTGTTCCGTGAAGATTCAGGGTTATGAGACCTTTGATCTAGTTGTAGAAAGGAACTCAATAGACCATCTAGTTTAGTCTTACAAATAAGGTAACTGAGTCTTATAAATAAAGTAACTGAGGACTAAAGAGATTAAGTCACAACTGTTGATTGCAACTCATTTCACTTTTCAGCTCCTTGGAGGTTTAACAAACTTACTTTCCTCATCTCACAGAAAAAATAAACCCAACATTTTTAACACATTAGATTAATGGTGCTCAGTAGCTGTGGGTGATGGTGATGATGATGGTGATGGTGATAATGATGGTGGTGGTGACAGGAAATGGTGGGACACTCTGAATCTTTGAGCTAAAAGGGCACCTAACCTTTAGAGATCTTGAACAGAATAGTTCTACCATTAGCATCTCCTTCAGAATGGCTGTTTCCCTGTACACAGCTTTTTATCTCCTGTCTCCATAACTTTATGCAAATGGCATCTCCTGTCTGTAATGCAATCCATCTTCATCTCCACCAAACAGAATCCTTAGCTTCCTCCAAAGCACAGTATAAGTGCTTCCTCTTATAGCAAGTCTTTCCTAATCTCTCTCCCCACCCTACCTCATCCCAACCTCCTGCCTCCTCAGACTCCTATTATCCCATTTTAGCATGTTCTCTCTCTCTCTCTCTCTCTCTCTCTCTCTCTCTCTCTCTCTCTCTCTCTCTCTCTCTCTCTCTCTCTCTCTCTCTCCCCCTCTGCTTGGTATGACTTTGTACATTATTTGTATTTTATTTACACATGCACCTATTGTATCCTCACCCAATACAAGGTGAACTCCTTGAAGGCAAAGTCTGTTCCATACTTGTCTTTACATCCTTAGTGCTTTAGCATGTGGCTGGCACATAGTAGGTACTTAATAAATGTTAGTTGAATTAAATCTTATGATAATGGGGACAGTAATGGGAATTTTTTTCTTTAGATAATTTACAAATATATGCAGAGATTTTAGTCAATCAAATATGGGAAATTTCTATAGATGCCTCTTTCTAAAGTTATGTCTGAATGTTTAGCAGAGGAGTGCTTCCAGCAATTAGTCCAGGAAAGGCTTTCCACTCCATAGCAATGAGGCTAAGTGCTGAATGGGAAGAAGGGGACTTTATGAGTTTCAGGAGCTAATAAACCAGAGTTTAGTGTCTTGGGTCTTTTGGACACTGGGAAATATTTAAACAGATTCTGAATGAAGCACTAAGGGCAGAGAGATTTAGACTAGAAAGAAACTGTGCTCTGTTCAAAGCCTAGCATCTGGTGAATGCCCAGTGGCTGTGTCTGTGCAAAACAGACTTAATGAAGATACAAGCAAACCTGACAGATGAGGGAAATTCATCAGGAGACTTCAAATTCTCCCTCCCAGTCCTCAATACAACATTTTCTTCAATACATTAATTAGTCCCATGGTTCCATTTTGGACCTGGAAGATCCAAGATTAATTGCCTTTGTGCTAGAAGTTAGTTATCTCTCAGTTATTTACGAGTTTGTTTAGGCCCCATTTCCTCCTTTCTGATTTGCCTGAACAATGCAGACAGGTTCAAATGGCTCTACATGATATCATGAAGGAACCCAAGGAAGACCATGTCAGCCTGTATGGGTTGCCACTGACCAATCTGATAACAATTGTAATAGTGATGGCTTAAAGGCATTTATATGGTTTTAAGATTTATAAAACATTTTTACCAACATTATGTTGTTATCCTCATAACAACCTTATGAAACAGGTGCTATTATTTTTATTCCAATTTTACAGATGAGGCAACTGAGTCTCAGGGAAAACAACTTGTCCAGGGTCATATAGCTAGTGAGTGTCTGAGGTGAGATTCATTCAGAAGTTCTCTTGCCTCCAAGTCCACTGTTCTATGTTCTCTGCTGGTGATACATCCATGTCAGTTAAAGGGACTGGCTGTTGAGAATAGCATTGACAATTTTTATTATGATACAGTCTGTATGTGGGGCTATGAAGAGAAACAAATTGTCTCAGGAAAGGACTGTTCCAGCACTAAATGGAGAAAGTGAGTGGAAAGGGGGCAACAACAGACAGCTATGGTGGGAGAAAAATGTTTTCTCCACTCAAACTCTATGTCTAGGTGTTTTCAGAAAACGCCAGTTGGCAGGCACAAGTATGGAGTTATCATGGAAGCCATTTAGTCTCTGGCATCTGGTTATAATTTTCCTTTGGTAACAATACCTTCCCACCCTAATTCATCTTATGTCTTAGCCCAGACTACTTGCTGTAACAAGGATCATAACCAACCTAGTGGGATCTAATCCGTTCCTATAGAATATTTAGCTTAAGTAGGTTCAGACCCCTTTGTAAACTCATTCTTATTAAAGCAGCCTTGCTTCCTAGGCACTTTAACCCTCAAGATAGTAGTCAGCATGTGCAGAGACTGCTGAAGGGAAGATTGGGCCATTTGAAATAATAAAAAGGCATTCCAATTTGATCCACACATTGAAAACTCATTACTAAGCACCATCTCTTTACTCCTTTCCTTTGTTTTTAATGCCAGCACCTGCCCTTTGAGAGAAGAAGAAACGCAGGGCAGACGGTGGGCACACACATAGATGGAAAGGAAGACAGAAAAGCTCTTCATGAGCTCAGGCAAGCTCCTTGTGTTTGTTTGTGGGCATGTTTGTGTGCGTGTGTGTCTGTGAGTACGTGTGTGTGTGTGTGTGTGTGTTCATGTCTTATTCAAGCACACCAGAGCCAAGGTTACATTCAGGTTTTCTTTCACTTTTTAAGGTAGCTATTAGAGCAGAGAGGAACTGGGTTAGCTTTGTCTTGCTAATGTACTTTGTTTCCCTTCCCCATGGCTTGTTCAGGCAGTCTGAGACCACCTCGGGAGGAGGAGGGGATGGGGGAGCAAAGGACTCAAGTGGAGGGTTTTACTGGGGACAAAAGATGCACCTGCAAAGCACAGAATTAATCATCTCTCCAGAGGGCAGAGCCGATGTTGAGAGATAAATGCCCTGGTACAACCTGAATGAATGCAGAATGGGCTCATTTGCTTGGATACTGGATGGTCCTGCAGGCCATTCATCTCATGAGAGGGGGTTGCTACCCAGCATACGTGAGCTGTTAGTATAAATCCCAACAGCATGAATATTACACTTGGGGTAGGGAAGAAAATATGGCCCAGCAGATGGATGGAGGAACAGACTGGGAGCCAGGATTCCTGGAGGTACATTAAAGGATGTGGTACTGACATAGTCTATCTCCAATAAGGTAACTCTTCAACTCTGCAGTATAGTTAAAAATCCAATGACATATGAAAAAATGCTCTAAATCACTACTGATCAGAGAAATGCAAATTAAAACAATTCAGAGGTACCACCTCACACTTATCAGAGTGGCTAATATGATAAAAAAGGAAAATGTTGGATGTTGGAGGGGATGTGGATAAAACGGGGCCACTAATGCCACTGTTGGTAGAGTTCTGAACTGATCCAACTAGTAATTTGGAACTACTCCCAAAGGGCTATAAAACTGTATATAGCCTTTGTTCCAGCAATACCACTCCTGGGTCTATATCCTAAATATATCCAAAAAAAAAAAGGATCTATTTGTACAAAAATATTTATAGCAGCTCTTTTTGTTGTGGCTAAGAATTAGAAATCAAAGGAATGCCCATCAATTGGGGAATGGTTAAACAAGCTGTCTTATATGATTGTAATGGAATATTATTGTGCTATAAGATGATTGTAATGGAATATTATTGTGCTATAAGAAAGGACAAGCAGAGTGACTTAAGAAAAACCTGGAAAGACTTACATGAACTGATGCATAGTGAAGTGAACAGAACTAGGAGAACATTGTACACAGTTACAGCAATATTGTTTAATGAAGAACTGTGAATGACTTAGCTATTCTCAGCAACACAATGATCCAAGACAATCCCAAAGGACTAATGATGAAGCATACAATTCTCCTCCAGAGAAAGAATTGATATTGATTGAATACAGACTGAAGCATGCTATTTTTTCACTTTCTTTTTCTTTTATTCTAGTCTTCTTGTACAAAATAACTAATATGGAAATGTTTTATATAATTTCAATAAAAAAAAACAAAACAAAACAAAATTAATGACAGAAATGCCCCCATTGGTTCTTCTAAGGAAACTACTCAATTTCAGTCTGCTGCTATCACAGGTACCTGTAAACCTGTGACATGGTATTCAATGGAAATTCAGGTCAGGTAGCCAAATATGATTTAATGCAGCCTCCACCTTTGATATGTGAAAAATTAAGTATTAGATATGGAGAAAAAAGTGGCACCTCTGAAGGGAGCAATGGGTAAACTTTTTTATATTGTATGGGCTTCACATACTTATATTGGTCCCCAAATTGGGTGCCCCTTAAAATGAAAATTTTTTAAAAGAAAAAAAAAGTATAGGTATAGATTGAAAATTACAGGCTTCATTCAAAAATTTTAAAGGTAAACACAAGTCTCATCTGTAATCAGAGCAACTCAGTATAAACTTTATATTGCTTTCTCAAAAAGTCATTTAAAATAATAAAGGAGCAGGGATTATAAATCTACACAATAGGTTTCATCTCTTTAGGCCCCAGTTTCATCATCTCTAAAATAAGGTGGTAGGAAACAGAATCCTAGTGTTTCAGGGCTAGAAGGGAAAGATCACATAGCCCAACTCTTTCATTTTACACATGAGAAAATTGAAGTAGATGCTAAGTAACTTGTGCAATGTTCCATTGTTACACAGTGGGACCAGAAGAACCCAGGTCATCTTGTTTCACGGATTCTCAGAATTGGGAGGTACTTTGGTGACAATTCAAACTGATACATGTCTTGAATATGCCTATTCCAACTACAAACATAACAGAAAAGGGACCATTTAACCTTAACTTAATTTTCACAGCAGCCCATTCCATTTTAGATAGCTCTAACTGGCTTTTTTTAGATAATTTTTTTTTATTTTATTTTTAACTTATAGAATAAAATAAGCATTTTCAAAACAGTATAATAAGAAAGATGATTGCACATGAAACTGCAAATCTGTTATGTACAACTTGCTATTCTTTTAAATATATAATGAAGTTATTGTGTAGATTTCTTTTCCCCCTTCCCTCCCCTTATATCAATTATTTTTTTTTTTGAGGGGGAAGGGCAGGGCAATTGGGGTAAAGTGGCTTGCCCAAAGTCACACGGCTAATAAGTGTTATGTGTCTGAGGCTAGATTTGAACTCAGGTCCTCCTGACTCCAGGGTCAGTGATCCATTCACTGCACCACTTACCCCCCAACCCTTATATCAGTTTTAAATATATTTCTTTGTAGTTTCCAAACATTGCTCCTAGTCCTGCCCCCTGGGTCAAAGTAGAGCAAGTCTAATCCCTCTTCCACACAACAGCATTTCAAATATCTGACCATGACTGGCACATCCTCCTTGAGTCTTCTCCAGGCTAGATGATCTTTACATGGCATGGATTCAAAGCTCTTTGCTATGCTAATTGTTCTAATTTGGATACTCTCCAATCCATCAACATCCCTCTTAAGTTGTGGTATCCATAAATGAACGCAGTACTCCAGTTGTGGTCTGACCAGGGCAGACTACAAATGGCAGAATTATCACTGTCCTCATTCTGAACACTGTGCCTCTTTTACTGTAGGGCAAGACAACAGTGGCCTTTTTTTTTCCTGGCTGCTAAAATCACACTATTGACTAATATTGTACTTATAGTTCACTAAAATCCCAGATCTTTTTCTGACCTTTAAGTATGGGAATCCTTGATGCCTTTCCAATATTGTACTTATAATGCTGATTAAAAACAACCAGGTGAACTCATTTGTCCTTATTAAATTTTATCTTGTAGTTAGATGACATAGTGGATAGAGTCCAGGAATTGGAGTCAGGAAGACCTCAGTTCAAATTCTATCTAAGATACTTCTTAGGTGTACGATTCTGGGCAAGTCACTTAATCTCTCTCAGACTCAGTATCCTCATCTGTAAAATGGGGATAATCATAGCTCCTATCTCAAAAGGTAGCTGAGCGGCTCAAATGAAATGACAAATGTAAAATTCTTTGCAAATTTTAAAATACAATATACATTCTTCTTCTTCCTCCTCCTCTTTCTCTTCCTTCTCCTCTTTGTTCTTTTCCTTCTACTTCTCCTCCTTCTCCCTTTTCTTGTCTTTTTAGATTTGATCCAACAATTCTAGTGTTTGAGTCTGGTCATTTTACCAGTTCTCAATGCATTTAATTATACTATCATCTAGTCCAGCTCTCTCTCTCTCTCTCTCTCTCTCTCTCTCTCTCTCTCTCTCTCTTTCTCTCTCTCTCTCTCCCTCTCCCCCATAAGAATATCATGACATACTTTATTAAATACTTTGTAATAATCTAGGCAAATTATGATGACAACATTCTTCTGATCTATTAATTTAATAACATGTGAAAAAGAAAACAAGGTTAGTCTGTCATAATTTGTTCTTGATGAAGCTCTTTGTGGTCCCTTTGCTACATGTTTACTGATTTTTAATAACTGAACATCTCTCTCTCTCTACCAATAATTATCAGGATCTTCTCTACTATAAGCAGCAGTCCTATTTCTTTAATGGTCCTCCTTCCCCCATCATTAGCTAGGAAAAAAAAAAAAGAAACCACTACTTTTAATTGACCTTAGCTTTTCTTGGTAACCTGAGCTCATTCTGAGCTTTAGGACTTCTGACCCCCAAACCAGCTTCTTAAGTTGGGGTTCTTAAGTGTTTTTTGTGTCATTGGACCCCTTTGGCAGTCTGATGATGCCTGTGGACCCTTTTTCAGAATGGTGTTTCTAAGTACATAAAATGAAATACATAGAATCACAAAAGGAAATTGAGTTTATAAGATAAAAATTTTAATTTCTCCCATTCAAGTGAATAGACACCCTAAAATCTATCCATGGATCCCTAAGTCCATTAAAGCCAGGTTACGAGCCTCTGCTCTGGATGATGTGGAATCCTTTTAGGAAAATCTCTTCCAGCACTACATTTCCAGCGTTCAGAGACAGCAGTTCACTGTGGAAAGTGGCATGAGCAGTGGTGATGGGAGTGGTTCAGATGTCACAAATTGAGAGAGAGTTGGAGGGTAGGGTCAGTATCATATGATTGTCCTAAAAATATGCCCCACCTAAAGAAATTCAACTGTACCAAATGAGGAAACTATGTTTAATTTATGTATCTTAGTATCAAAGATCTACAGCCACATCTGGACTTTTTTCTCACTTCTTCAGACTATGTCATTCCTGCTGGTATGGACCTCACATACATTCTAGATACCACATTCCACCTTAGGTCTATGATTTTACCAACCTCCATCATGGTATTGAGCTCTGACTCATTCTATTAAGGACCTTGAAAGTCATAGGAACTTTCTGGCCATAATTTTTCCTTTTTTTTCCAAAGCTAAGAGAGAGAAGCTTCAATATGAATCACAGAACTCACTTCACCTAAGGCCATGGTAGATTCTATCACCTATCCCTGGCCAGGGGTACATCCCAGAAAATGGAATGGTTACTTACTATATTGTCCTAAGTAAAACAAATAATAAAACATATGCTGAAATTCTATTTTCTTATCTGTTCAAGAGAGACAGATTGGGAAAGAGAGGTAAAAGAAAGGATCAGAGATAAAGACAGATTAAAAAGGCAATCTTAATATTTTCCATATTCTCGAGGGGCAAAAATCACTCTGTATGCTTTTTTGATGGAGATGAGGAAGAGTTTTAAAATTTGGATTAACATGACTTCAACCTGTCATAAAAATGCTTAATTCCTATAGAGAAAAGAAGTCATCTTGTATTGAGTGCTGTATCCATGTTATAATTTTTTAGCATATTGCCACTAAAGTCACTCAAAACCTTCCATGTTGTATTTTTGCAGCTACTGGCACAAATAGGAAATTGCTCTATGGATGACAAAAATACAGTCAAAGACTAGATCACAAAACAGTAGCTCCACACTCTTTCTGACACTTCACCAAATTCTCTGTTGCACACAAAAGAGAAAAAGAAAAGCTAACTTACCTTCCTTGGCAGTCAGTCTTGAGGACTGGTCTGTATGGGAGGGAGTATTGTATGCTAGCAGTGAGCTACCTGTAAAGATTGAGAAACAAAATTATAAATGGTAGATTATCCAGAGGCAAAAAGAACAGAAATATTACTGACTGAGAAAAAATTAATTAATTATGTAATTACTAATTTGGAGCTGTATTCATGCTACCTTTCATGAGTTATAGCTAGAGCAATAATTCAAGCTTGATGTTAGAATGCTCACGAATGTTATTTGGCTCCCATGTTTATTCAGGGTGGGGCCAAAGTCACTACACTGTGAGAAGGTGTTCACATAATCCTGAGTTCTTTGGAGAAAGACTAAATTCACAAAATACCAGGTCCTTTTAATAATGTGGCCATTCCAGGGGCATGATGGCTAGATGATGAACAGACTAGAAAGGAGGATGAGGGGTAAACTAATATATAGTGTTTTTCTCATCACCTTGTGGACTTCTTTAAGAAAGAATATCAAAATATGGTAAGAAGTAACTTTCTTCTCCTATCCCACTAGTATACTGATGCCTGGTAATGGCATAACTATGATGCTTGCTTAAAATTCTGTAGCTTCTTTCTTTCTCCAACAAGATCACAGATTCTTGAAGTTTTAAAGCATGGAATGCATTTATTTTGCCCTATAGTGAATCCTAAAGTGAATCCAAAATAATTTTATTTTGATCAATACTGGAGAATTTTGGGACATTCCTGGAAAATGCCAAAAATGTTGTTAAGACCAGGGTTGGGAATCATTGCTCTATAAAGGACCTACTATGTTTTGTTTTTTTTTTAAGACCAAGAAGGCATTTCTGAGCAATCTTTTCTTGGTTTATGATGGCTGAAGATATACATTTAGGAATCAGGATTTTAGTGCATGGAATGAGATCTTGGTTAAACTTTCCTTTTCTGTCTCAGGTTGTGAACAGGTAAGGAAACAACAAATCTGCTGGCCACAGGCTGATAGTTGTGTACTTCAGAGAAAAGATCAAGAATTAAAACAGTTTTAGAATATGAGAGAAGGGGATTTGAAGATATTTAACTGACTGCTCAGTATGTAGCTCCTTCCTCAAACGAATGCTACTTAATAACAGCTAGCATTTATACTTTAAAGTATGCTTTAAAATACAACCAGAAAAATGAAACAACAATAATTGGAAAGTAGGTGCTATTATTATCCCCAATTTGCAAATGAGGTAACAGTCAAAGGTTAAAAGTGACTTGCCCATGGTCACACAGCTAGTAAGTATCTGAGGCTAGATTTGAACTTCAGTGTTTCTAACTCCATGTTCAATACTCTATCCACTGAATGAGGAGTGGAAAGGTGAAGAGAAGACTCTTATAAGTCAAAGGTATTTTCTTAGTTTAAAGAAGGGAAAAACTGTCTACAAGGTATACTTGGTTGTTTCCTTTCTCAAAATAATGAATACAATTATAAATATATCATAACATGGCATTGTTATGCTGATACAAAGGCAAAATGATGTTCCCTGAATAATAATGAATCATATTAACAGAGGATCACCCAAAGGACACTAGGGAGGCATGGTGGGAGTGAGCAGGCTAGAGTCAATTACAGTATAGGAACTGCGCAGATAAGGCAGTGTAAGGGCTTTCCTCTGAGGAAGGTATGAATGGAAAGAGCACCACAAAAGTGTGGAATTACTAATGTCATCTATGTAATGTCAAGAGAATGAAAAGAAGGCCTCTAGCACATAGGGTAGACCCTCTGGGACGGAATTATAGGAAAACAGGGACAAGGGTCTCACAAGATGGGCAGGAAGGGACTACCAGCATGGATGAGATGACAGAATGATCGAAGTAATGGGAGCGAATAATGGTAAGAGCAGCCAATAAAAGTCCAATGGGTTAATAGGCCTACCTTTGCATGTTAAACCTCCTTCCTCCCTGTGCCAGCATCAGTGTTATCAAAGAGCACCAAGGTAGTAAGAAAGAACCTTACTACCTGGAAAATGGTACAGAAATGGACCTGGAGGTTCCTTACATAAGTGAATAAAAAGAATCAGCAAGAAGTCCTGCCTCCTTTTGTTCTAAGCCTTTTTCTCCTTGCTTCTTTCTCCCTAGAACTTTCAAAACTTCACTGATGAAGTACAGAAAAAAAATGATGGTCTCTGAGGAAAAAACTGCCTTCATCATTAGTGTAAGTTTAGCAGAGAGCACAAAGCTTAGATAAACCATATTTATTAAATTTTCCCCTTAGTGAAAAATTCTTCTTCAGGCATATGTGAATTCCACAGGAAACTCTCAGAAAGCACTGAGAGAAAGAGTTTTTTGACCTCCCTAAAGCTTGCATGAAATACATATTTCATGGTTACCTAGGAAAAGGATTTTGCCCTAAAGACTATTTTTGATTCAAGTTTCACTCTTAGAAAGATTGCCTTTCCTGTAAAGGCTAGCGGGGGAGTTAAGAGTGTTTCTTTCTGAAAAACTAGTGTTGCCTCCTTCTAATCCTTGTCTAACAAGTTCTTGGGGGCCATGGAGGCACAATACTCTCTATTCTTAGATGAACTTGCTAAGAAGTGGTAGGATTCCCACTGGAGCCCACCCTGATGGCATTTGCCAAATCTGTGCCTATTTATGCATTCCATGTGTGTTCTCTGAGGCTGATTATGTTGGGAAATTTCACATGGAATTTGGCTCAGCATTGCTGTATTACTGAATCCCTAGGCTACCAAAGACCCCACCAATAAAAACAGTTTCCATCACAGAATCTGAGAGTTCATTTAGACCAATCCCTACCTGAATGGCAAGTCCACTACAGTATCCCTGAGAAATAGACATCCAGCCTTTCTTTGAATACTTCCAGTGATGGAAAATTCACTGCACCCTGAGGAAGTTAATTCTAATTTTGGACAGCTCTAGCTCCTTCCTTCTAGTGACTCAAAAAGTAACTCTCTGTAACCCAGTCCTACTTCTTCTCCCTGAGGTCAGGCAGAATAAGTCTGATTACATTTCCATATGCATTCCTTTGCTGCCTCTGTCATGTCCTTGGTGTGAGTACTACTTTCTCTGATATAGACCATAGGCCCTTTATCCCCTTTCTCATTCTGTGCAATTCTTGCCTCCTTGAGGTACTAGTTGGTTCATAACTAGCATGGAGATAACATCAGGCCTAGGGCCAGGAAGACCTGAGTTCAAATTTCATCCTAGACACTTACTAGCTGTGAGACCCTGGGTAAGTCACTTAACTTCTGCTTGCTTGTTTTCCTCAACTGTAGAATGGGAGTAATAACAGCACCTACCTCCCAGGCTTGTTATGAGGATCAAATGAGATCATATTTGTAAAATATGTAGATCAGTGCAAGGCACACACAGTAGGTACTTTATAAATGTTTATTCCTTTCTTACCCCTTCCTTCGACAACTTCTGTAAACAGAAGACAGTTATCATGTCTACCCTGCCTTCTCTTCTTCAGGCTAAACATTTCAATGGATTCTTATGTTTATTCCCCATCATGGTGGTAATTATCTGGAGATGATCCAATTTTTCAATGTTTTATTTAAAATGTAGCTCCCAGAACTGATCAAAATACTCCAGGACAGATAACAACAATAAGATTATAATTTCCATCATTCTGGACTTATTGGGTGACTTATATTGAAGTCACCCAAGTTTGCATCAATTCACATAGAACTTGGCATGAGGGAAACAAAGAAAGGCTCCCCCCGTCACATGGTCTTTGCCCTCAAGGATACTGTAATTTCACATTGCAATTATTTGTGCATATGTTGTGTTACCCTGCTACATTAAGATCTCATTAAGTATGTAAGTCTTGTTTAATTGGAGTCCTCTAGTAAAGCCCTATTCTGATACCTCATCATGGTGTGAAGATGATCCTAAGTTCTAAAAGGCTATGCCAGTGGGAAACCAGCTTTTTAGTAGCCCCTCAAAATGCTTTGAGTATGAGATGCTTCTTCCAGTTTTGAGTACCATGCTTTATATACAGCAGACACTTAATACATGTTCACCACAGCTTAACACTGAGAGGGATTTTTCCAGGTCTTCAATGTGATCTGAAGGAAGATAAACCCGTTTCCCTGGTGGCAGAACTATAGGCATAAAGCCAACCTAGCATCAGTCATTGATTCCATGGAAACAGAATTTTAGTTTGTCCTATTATGGAGGCATTCAGTTCCATAGGAATAGAGCTACAAAGTGAGATAAGAGTCCTTGTTGTGGGATCCATGAGAAAAGCTAGAGACTCCTAGAAGATTGGGGAACAGGAAGAGGGCTAGCAGATACAACAATTTATCCCTCTATTCTTTTTTCTCCTTTCCTCAAATGTCAAAATGACGTCCTAGTCCTTTCATAATATCTCAGAGATATTTTTGTAAAACAACACTGATTGAACCAACACTGTTTGGAGTATACATTGGTGAGTCACAAAGACTATCCCCAGAGGTGATCACCATTTAGCTATGTCCACAGGTTTCACTGGGGCCAAATTTCATAGCTGGTTAGAATAGACCCTTCAATAGCATGAGTTTCTGACATCTTTATTGAGTCTGGCTAAGATTGGGGCTCTGTTTGGAGACTGCTATGGCTAATCTTTGAAGTGGTGATTGAATGAATAAACCTTTATTAAACACCTCCTATCTGTCAGGCATCTGGAGGCAGCTTTACCCAGTGAATAGAGAGCTAACCTTGGAGTCAGAAAGGCCTGGGATCAGTCCTGCCTTTGACACATATTGCTTGTGTGACCCCAGGCAAATGATTTAACCTTTTTAGGTCCCCCAAGTAACCCTTTATCACTACAGATTGCAAAGAAGGGACTCATCTACATTGGTAAAGGCAACTTCTTTTATTAGTGATTCCTAATTACTTGTTAGTAATTCCTAATAACAATGAAATGACAGATCCCAACAAAAAAAGAGGAAATTCACAAGACACTATGTAAACAGAATGAAACCAAGGTTCCCCTCCAGGTACTTACATTCTATTCCACCTGAATTGTTCCTTAAACCTCCACTGCATTGAGCAGCAAAAGAAATACTTGGCTCTCCAAATTTTGTCTCCTGGCATTTGTTTTACCTCCCTTCCTTACAACACCTCCAATCTACTTATCAAGTTTGACTTCCTCCACTCCTCC